>BPTQ01000003.1:245027007-245278900 GCA_019973895.1 Chrysanthemum seticuspe | reverse complement strand
GTGGGATTTGATCTAGAGGACACGTGGAGACTTCTTGAAGTATAAAAGAGGAAGAAGAAAGAGGAAACAAGGGTAGTTAGTTTTTCATTTTTTTTTAATGTCGTTTTTTTTAAATATCTTAGTTAATGCAAAAGCTTGTAATTTCAGTTTCTAAGTGTTAAACTTTAGTTGGAAAGTCATTGTAATACATTTTGAAGTCTCAGTTCAATGCTTCATTTATAATCCATGTTTTAAAGTTTACTGTTGAAAAGTGTAATTTCAAATTCTCACATTTAAGTCTCTATTAACTTATTTTTAAGTTAAACAAGGTTAACTTAAGCTTGTTAAAGCTTTTGAATAGCTTGGAATGCAGTTTAAATCATTTCCATCCATGGTCAACGAAAGTCAACTGTGCAGCTCAATTTGGTTCAAGCAGTTAGGAAATGAGAATGGGTGATGCAGAGTTGGTATTGGGTTGAATTTGAACTGGAATTGGTGTAGGTTAGGGATTCTATAGGTTAGAGTTCATTTGTTTCATCTTTGGCAAGCCATAGTGGCTAAGGAGTATTGTAAGTTTCATATCTGTTTTTGATCATTATATCTGATATTGAATCTGTCATTTAGTTATCATTGGTACTGTTTGATCTGAATTTGATGGTTGTTTAGTGAATCTAGTCATAATCTATTAGTTACTTCTTAAATCAGTAGTTAAACTTGTGTTTGGATTAGCTTAATTAACTGTGATAGAGGATAGCAGTGTAGTTAATAATAGTTGATTCATACTTTAGTTGTTATTTGATAGTCATTTGAGGACTTTTGTCATAGCAGTATTCTTCAAAAAGTCAAAATCATCTTATACTTAATCTAGAATCTGTTATCTGTTAAAATCAGTAGTCATAAGTTGCATACTAGTTTAAAACTATTAGATCTAGCTTATTATCATAATCATTAGGTTAAAAACATCATAATTAGTTTTATAATTTGGATTAAATCTCAGTTTGGTCAAAGTTTAATAGTGTTCTTCATAAAGTCAAATCTGTCAAAACCTTTCAAAACAGTTTTTCAACAAACTTGTGAATCAAATTTCTGCTTCATTTCTAAGATTCAGTGTTTCAAATTGTGGTTAATCATAGTTCAACTGGTCTAGTACTGATATTCATTTTTTGTTTAAACTGGTCTAGTCAATTTGAGCTTCAAATAAGCTCCTCATTCAGATACAAACTCTCCTGTTCACACTCAGTATTAACTGAGTGTGAACCAGGCAATATTGTAGTTGTTGCATTGATCTTATTTCTAGGAGTTAGAATCTGGTTTTTGGCTCAATTATAGCTGGCCAGGTTGTTTACAGGACTGCACTTTTGGATTTTAGAATAGCTTATTGGATAAGCTTGTAACTAAGCTTAAACAGTAGGGGGTCTTAACTGTTTTGCTCATTAAGCAGTTAGCATTAGATCAAGGTTCTGAGCTTGTAGCTTGTTAAGAGTAGGTGTTTTTAGCTGCTAGTAGCTCATTTTAGCTTACCTTAGCTTAAGTCACTGTTTGGTAGCTTAATCCCTTGTTTAGCTTATTTTCCTAGCTTATTTCTAGTAGCAGTTACACTACAACTTTTATATTTCACACATAACCTGCTTGTTTCTCATTTTTCATAGATTCATATTATCCATTTAGATTTTTCCTGAGATTTTTATAATTTTTGGTCTTTATTTGCTATTTTTCTCATTTTAAAGTAGTTTTCATCAATTTTTAATAGCTTTTATTGCAAATTATTGAGAAAAAGTTCCAAAAAATTAATTTTCCAATTTTCTTAGTTTAAGAAAAATAAAAAAAGACATAAAAAAGATTTTTCCTTATTTTTCCATTTTTATTTGGTATTTTTCACAATTTTAATTAGATTAAAATAGTTTTAAATTAGTAGAAAATAGAAAAATAATCAGAAAAATACAAAAATAGTTTTGAAAATTCTAGTTTGTTATTTTAGACTTTTCTAAGTCTTAATTTTATTTTTCTAGCTTTATTTCCTAATTTCTTGTATTTTAGGTAATTATTAAATAGTTAAAAATAGTTTTTAATTAATAATAATTAATTAATTAGTTATAAAAATAATTTTCTTTTTCTATAAATTTTCTTTTATCATTAGGATTGTAAAAATGTATTTTTCATATTTTTAGGATTTATATTGTATAAGTTTCACTTTTTATTTTATACGTTTACGTAATTTTATTTTAAACGTAAGTTTTAAGTTTTAAGTTTTAAACGTTCATCATTTTAATTATAGTGATAGCGTTTATTTAATAGATTTTATCTTTTTAACTTTCTTTAATTTACATTTAAGCCCCTGTAGTTTATGGGCTTTCTCTTTAGGTATAGATCAACCACTATCCTTTCCCGTTCAAATCCTCTCGATCACTATACGTCTGACTATTCTCGCACAGCTCGTTGGGACTTAACGACCTGGGGAAACACTATACTCTCCTGATCTTCATTGCATTCGTGTTTGAGCAGTTTTAAGCTGATTACGGTCTGCCATTCACAAGTGGCAGGCTTGAGTGATTTAGCTTGACTGTTTTGCGCGGATCAACTACTTTCGGTTTGACCACTTGCGGCTTGACCAAAGTTGACTTTTTACGTCAAAACTTCAAACGGCCATAACTTTTGAACCGTAACTCCGTTTTCAGCAAAATACCTGTCCAAACGACCGGAATAACCTGAACCAGTAGGAACCAGTTAGGACTAGTTAAGAACCGGATATTCTTTCCAAGAACCAGTAAGAACCAGTTAAGAACTAGTTATTCCGGCGAATAAATAGTTAGATCCAAATATGAACCAGCTATTCCGGCCAAGAACCAGTTAGATCCAGTTAAGAACTGCCTATTCCGGCCAAGATCCAGTACAAACCAGTTAGAACCAGATAAGAACTAGCTATTCCGGCCAATAACCAGTAAGAACCAGTTAAGAACATTCAATATTGGCCAAGAACCAGTTAGATCCAGCTAAGAACTGCCTATTCCTGTTAGGATTTAGAAAATCCATAGTGAATTGTCGGCCCCCCCAACTATTGTCTAGCATTTGTAAGCTCGTAGACATTACGTTAGCTACTAGTTAGTTAGAGTAACATCGTGGAGGACGGACAGGTCTTTACCCACTGTATGCCTGATACACAGCCCGACAGTGTGCGTATTATGTAAAACTATAAATACCCTCTACATCCTAAGGTAGAGGGTTGGACCTTTCATTTCTTAATCTAACCTTCTCTTTGTTTTTCTCTCTCTTTCTCTCTGGAAAGGATCCCATCTCCCACTTTCTCTTTCTAAGTTTCTTGCTAAGATTCGAACCATATAATTAATTGTTTGTGTGTTACAATAACCAATATCCAACAATTGGTATCAAGAGCCATGGTTAGATCATAAAGATTGGTTATTTTTGTGTTTTGTTGGTTCGAATTCTATACCCAAAAAGTGTTAAAGTTTGAATTTCGATAGTACTTTTGTGTTTAGAAACATCATAAGTGCTTAGTTTTTGATTTGGATGGCTTAATTCATCTTGGTTATAGTGTTTTGGATTTGAAATGTTTAGTTTTTAAAGAGTTTCAAGGAAGCGGTTTGAGTGTCGTACTATTTTCTTGTATGCGGTTTGATGTCATTTGGGTGCGATTTGATCTGATCAAGGAAACGATTTGTCAAGTTCTTGGATGCGGTTTGTCTAGATTCGTTGTATCGGAAGCGGTTTGACTTAAGTGGTTTGACGTAAGCGGTTTGTCTTTAGCGGTTTGACATAAGCGGTTTGACTTAAGTGGTTTGACTCAGGCGATTTGTCTTCAGCGGTTTGATCTAAGCAGTTTGATATGAAGCGGTTTGAGTTAAGTGGTTTGATAAGAAGCGGTTTAATTTAAGCGGTTTGTATTCCAGCGGTTTGATAATCCTGCAAAATGACCACTGCGATTTGATCCAAAGAATTGAGTTTTGACTTTTACGGTTTGACTATTGCGGTTTGACCACTTTCGGCTTGACCAAAGTTGACTTTCTACGTCAAAATTTCAAACGGCCATAACTTTTGAACCGTAACTCTGTTTTTAGCGAAATACCTGTCAAAATGACTGGAACAACCTGAACCAGTTAGAACTAGTTAAGAACCGGAGATTCTGGTCAAGAACTAGTAAGAACGAGTTAGAACCAGTTAATAACTAGCTATTTCAGCCAATAAATAGTTAGATCCAAATAGGAACCAGCTATTCCGGCCAAGAACCAGTTAGATCCAGCTAAGAACTGCCTATTCCAACCAAGAACCAGTACAAACCAGTTAGAACCAGATAAGAACAACCTATTCCAGCCAAGAACCAGTACAAACCAGTTAGAACCAGATAAGAACTAGCTATTCCGGCCAATAACCAGTAAGAACCAGTTAAGAACATGCTATTTTGGCCAAGAGCCAGTTAAATCCAACTAAGAACTATCTATTCCTGTTAGTATTTAGAAAACCCATAGTGAAGTGTCGGTCACCCCAACTATTGTCTAGCATATGTTAGCTCGTTGACATTACATTATCTATTACTTAGTTAGTTAGTTAGAGTAACACCGTGGAGGATGGACGGGTCTTTACCCACTGTATGCCTGATCCACAACCCGACAGAGGGCGTATTATGTAAAACTATAAATACTCTCTACATCCCAAGGTAGAGGGTTGGACCTTTCATTTCTTAATCAAACCTTCTCTTTGTTTTTCTCTCACTTTCTCTCTCTAGAAAGGATCCCATCTCCCACTTTCTCTCTCTAAGTTTCTTGCTAAGATTTGAACCATATAATTAATTTTTTATGTGTTACAATAACAAATATCCAATAATTGGTATCAAGAGCCATGGTTAGATCATAAAGATTTGTTATTTGTGTGTTTTATGGTTCGACTTCCATACCATAAAAGTGTTAAAGTTTGAATTTTGATAATACTTTTATGTTTAGAATCATCATAAGTGCTTAGTTTTTGGTTTGGAAGGCTTAATTCATCTTGGTTATAGTGTTTTGGATTGGAAAAGTTTAGTTTTTGAAGAGTTTCAACGAAGCGGTTTGAGTTTCGTACTACTTTCTTGTATGCGGTTTGATGTCATTTGGGTGCGATTTGATCTGATCAAGGAAGCGATTTGTCAAGTTCTTGGATGCGGTTTGTCTAGATTCGTTGTATCAGAAGTGGTTTGACTTAAGCGGCTTGACATAAGCGGTTTGACATAAGCGGTTTGACTTAAGCGGTTTGACTCAAGTGGTTTGTCTTTAGCGGTTTGACTTAAGCGGTTTGCCTCAAGCGGTTTGTCTTCAGCGATTTGATCTAAGCGGATTGGTAAGAAGCGGTTTGAGTTAAGTGGTTTGATAAGAAGCAGTTTGTTAAAAAGCCGTTTGATTTAAGCGGTTTGTATTCCAACGGTTTTTATTCCTGAGGTTTGACAATCCTGCAATTTGACTACTGCGATTTGATCAAAAAAACTGAGTTTTGACTTTTACGGTTTGACAACTTTTGGTTTGACCACTTGCGGCTTGACCAAAGTTGACTTTTTACGTCAAAACTTCAAACGGCCATAACTTTTGAACCGTAACTCCGTTTTCAGTAAAATACCTGTCCAAACGACCAGAACAACCTGAACCAGTAGGAACCAGTTAGGACTAGTTAAGAACCGGATATTCCTTCCAAGAACCAGTAAGAACTAGTTATTCCGGCCAATAAATAGTTAGATCCAAATAGGAACCAGCTATTCCGGCCAAAAACCAGTTAGATCCAACTAAGAACTTCCTATTCCGGCCAAGAACCAGTACAAACCAGTTAGAACCAGATAAGAACTAGCTATTCCGGCCAACAACCAGTAAGAACCAGTTAAGAACATTCAATATTGGCCAAGAACCAGTTAGATCCAGCTAAGAACTACCTATTCCTGTTAGAATTTAGAAAATCCATAGTGAATTGTCGCCCCCCCCCCCAACTATTGTCTAGCATTTGTTAGCTCGTAGACATTACGTTATCTACTAGTTAGTTAGTTAGTTAGAGTAACATCGTGGAGGACGAACAGGTCTTTACCTACTGTATGCCAGATACACAGCCCGACAGTGTGCGTATTATGTAAAACTATAAATACCCTCTACATCCTAAGGTAGAGGGTTGGACCTTTCATTTCTTAATCTAACCTTCTCTTTGTTTTTCTCTCTCTTTCTCTCTAGAAAGGATCCCATCTCCCACATTCTCTTTCTAAGTTTCTTGCTAAGATTCGAACCATATAATTAATTGTTTGTGTGTTACAATAACCAATATCCAACAATTGGTATCAAGAGCCATGGTTAGATCATAAAGATTGGTTATTTTTGTGTTTTGTTGGTTCGAATTCTATACCCAAAAATTGTTAAAGTTTGAATTTTGATAGTACTTTTGTGTTTAGAAACATCATAAGTGCTTAGTTTTTGATTTGGAAGGCTTAATTCATCTTGGTTATAGTGTTTTGGATTTGAAATGTTTAGTTTTTAAAGAGTTTCAAGGAAGCGGTTTGAGTGTCGTACTATTTTCTTGTATGCGGTTTGATGTCATTTGGGTGCGATTTGATCTGATCAAGGAAACGATTTGTCAAGTTCTTGGATGCGGTTTGTCTAGATTCGTTGTATCGGAAGCGGTTTGACTTAAGCGGTTTGACGTAAGCGGTTTGTCTTTAGCGGTTTGACATAAGCGGTTTGACTTAAGTGGTTTGACTCAGGCGATTTGTCTTCAGCGGTTTGATCTAAGCAGTTTGATATGAAGCGGTTTGAGTTAAGTGGTTTGATAAGAAGCGGTTTAATTTAAGCGGTTTGTATTCCAGCGGTTTGACAATCCTGCAATATGACCACTGCGATATGATCCAAAGAATTGAGTTTTGACTTTTACGGTTTGACTATTGCGGTTTGACCACTTTCGGCCTGACCAAAGTTGACTTTCTAAGTCAAAATTTTAAACGGCCATAACTTTTGAACCGTAACTCTGTTTTTAGCGAAATACCTGTCAAAATGACTGGAACAACCTGAACCAGTCGGAACCAGTTAGAACTAGTTAAGAACCGGAGATTCTGGTCAAGAACCAGTAAGAACCAGTTAGAACCAGTTAAGAACTAGCTATTTCAGCCAATAAATAGTTAGATCCAAATAGGAACCAGCTATTCCGGCCAAGAACCAGTTAGATCCAGCTAAGAACTGCCTATTCCAACCAAGAACCAGTACAAACCAATTAGAACCAGATAAGAACAAGCTATTTCGGCCAATAACCAATAAGAACCAGTTAAGAACATGCTATTTTGGCCAAGAACCAGTTAGATCCAGCAAAGAACTACTTATTCCAGTTAGGATTTAGAATCCATAGTGAAGTGTCGGTCACCCCAACTATTGTCTAGCATATGTTAGCTCGTAGATATTACGTTAGCTATTAGTTAGTTAGAGTAACACCGTAGATGACGGACGGGTCTTTACCCACTGTATGCCTGATCCATAGCCCGACAGAGGGCATATTATGTAAAACTATAAATACCCTCTACATCCCAAGGTAGAGGGTTGGACCTTTCATTTCTTAATCTAACATTCTTTTTGTTTTTCTCTCACTTTCTCTCTCTAGAAAGGATCCCATCTCCCACTTTCTCTCTCTAAGTTTCTTGCATAGATTCGAACCATATAATTGATTGTTTGTGTGTTACAATAACCAATATCCAACAATTGGTATCAAGAGCCATGGTTAGATCATAAAGATTGGTTATTTATGTGTTTTGTTGGTTCAAATTCTATACCCTAAAAGTGTAAAAGTTTGAATTTTGATAGTACTTTAGTGTTTAGAATCATCATAAGAGCTTAGTTTTTGGTTTGGAAAGCTTAATTCATCTTGGTTATAGTGTTTTGGATTGGAAAATTTTAGTTTTTGAATAGTTTCAAGGAAGTAGTTTGAGTCTCGTACTATTTTCTTGTATGATGTTTGATGTCATTTGGGTGCGATTTGATCTGATCAAGGAAGCGATTTGTCAAGTTCTTGGATGCGGTTTGTCTAGATTCGTTGTATCAGAAGTGGTTTGACTTAAGCGGCTTGACGTAGGCGGTTTGACATAAGCGGTTTGACTTAAACGGTTTGACTCAAGTGGTTTGTCTTTAGCGGTTTTACTTAAGCGGTTTGACTCAAGCGGTTTGTCTTCAGCGATTTGATCTAAGCGGATTGATTAGAAGCGGTTTGAGTTAAGTGGTTTGATAAGAAGCGGTTTGATAAAAAGCGGTTGAATTAAGCGGTTTGTATTCCAGCGGTTTGTATTCCTGCGGTTTGACAATCCTGCAATTTGACTACTACGATTTGATCAAAAAAACTGAGTTTTGACTTTTTTGGTTTGACTACTTTCGGTTTGACCACTTGCGGCTTGACCAAAGTTGACTTTTTACGTCAAAACTTCAAACGGCCATAACTTTTGAACCGTAACTCCGTTTTCAGCAAAATACCTGTCCAAACGACCGGAATAACCTGAACCAGTAGGAACCAGTTAGGACTAGTTAAGAACTGGATATTCTCTCCAAGAACCAGTAAGAACCAGTTAAGAACTAGTTATTCCGGCGAATAAATAGTTAGATCCAAATATGAACCAGCTATTCCGGCCAAGAACCAGTTAGATCCAGCTAAGAACTGCCTATTCTGGCCAAGATCTAGTACAAACCAGTTAGAACCAGATAAGAACTAGCTATTCCGGCCAATAACCAGTAAGAACCAGTTAAGAACATTCAATATTGGCCAAGAACCAGTTAGATCCAGCTAAGAACTGCCTATTCCTGTTAGGATTTAGAAAATCCATAGTGAATTGTCGGCCCCCCCAACTATTGTCTAGCATTTGTTAGCTCGTAGACATTACGTTATCTACTAGTTAGTTAGTTAGTTAGTTAGAGTAACATCGTGGAGGACGGACAGGTCTTTACCCACTGTATGCCTGATACACAGCCCGACAGTGTGCGTATTATGTAAAACTATAAATACCCTCTACATCCTAAGGTAGAGGGTTGGACCTTTCATTTCTTAATCTAACCTTCTCTTTGTTTTTCTCTCTCTTTCTCTCTAGAAAGGATCCCATCTCCCACTTTCTCTTTCTAAGTTTCTTGCTAAGATTCGAACAATATAATTAATTGTTTGTGTGTTACAATAACCAATATCCAACAATTGGTATCAAGAGC
Source organism: Chrysanthemum seticuspe (assembly GCA_019973895.1). NCBI lineage: Eukaryota > Viridiplantae > Streptophyta > Magnoliopsida > Asterales > Asteraceae > Chrysanthemum > Chrysanthemum seticuspe. The sequence continues at coordinate 245,269,739 of BPTQ01000003.1, read as the reverse complement.
CATGGTTAGATCATAAAGATTGGTTATTTTTGTGTTTTGTTGGTTCGAATTCTATACCCAAAAAGTGTTAAAGTTTGAATTTCGATAGTACTTTTGTGTTTAGAAACATCATAAGTGCTTAGTTTTTGATTTGGAAGGCTTAATTCATCTTGGTTATAGTGTTTTGGATTTGAAATGTTTAGTTTTTAAAGAGTTTCAAGGAAGCGGTTTGAGTGTCGTACTATTTTCTTGTATGCGGTTTGATGTCATTTGGGTGCGATTTGATCTGATCAAGGAAACGATTTGTCAAGTTCTTGGATGCGGTTTGCCTAGATTCGTTGTATCGGAAGCGGTTTGACTTAAGCGGTTTGACGTAAGCGGTTTGTCTTTAGCGGTTTCACATAAGCGGTTTGACTTAAGTGGTTTGACTCAGGAGATTTGTCTTCAGCGGTTTGATCTAAGCAGTTTGATATGAAGCGGTTTGAGTTAAGTGGTTTGATAAGAAGCGGTTTAATTTAAGCGGTTTGTATTCCAGCGGTTTGACAATCCTGCAATATGACCACTGCGATTTGATCCAAAGAATTGAGTTTTGACTTTTACGGTTTGACTATTGCGGTTTGACCACTTTCGGCTTGACCAAAGTTGTCTTTCTACGTCAAAATTTCAAACGGCCATAACTTTTGAACCGTAACTCTGTTTTTAGTGAAATACCTGTCAAAATGACTGGAACAACCTGAACCAGTCGGAACCAGTTAGAACTAGTTAAGAACCGGAGATTCTGGTCAAGAACTAGTAAGAACCAGTTAGAACCAGTTAATAACTAGCTATTTCAGCCAATAAATAGTTAGATCCAAATAGGAACCAACTATTCCGGCCAAGAACCAGTTAGATCCAGCTAAGAACTGCCTATTCCAACCAAGAACCAGTACAAACCAGTTAGAACCAGATAAGAACTAGCTATTTCGGCCAATAACCAATAAGAACCAGTTAAGAACATGCTATTTTGGCCAAGAACCAGTTAGATCCAGCAAAGAACTGCTTATTCCAGTTAGGATTTAGAAAATCCATAGTGAAGTGTCGGTCACCCCAACTATTGTCTAGCATATGTTAGCTCGTAGATATTACGTTAGCTATTAGTTAGTTAGAGTAACACCGTAGAGGACGGACGGGTCTTTACCAACTGTATGCCTGATCCACAGCCCGACAGAGGGCATATTATGTGAAACTATAAATACCCTCTACATCCCAAGGTAGAGGGTTGGACCTTTCATTTCTTAATCTAACATTCTTTTTGTTTTTCTCTCACTTTCTGTCTCTAGAAAGGATCCCATCTCTCACTTTCTCTCTCTAAGTTTCTTGCAAAGATTCGAACCATATAATTGATTGTTTGTGTGTTACAATAACCAATATCCAACAATTGGTATCAAGAGCCATGGTTAGATCATAAAGATTGGTTATTTGTGTGTTTTGTTGGTTCAAATTCTATACCCTAAAAGTGTAAAAGTTTGAATTTTGATAGTACTTTTGTGTTTAGAATCATCATAAGAGCTTAGTTTTTGGTTTGGAAAGCTTAATTCATCTTGGTTATAGTGTTTTGGATTGGAAAATTTTAGTTTTTGAATAGTTTCAAGGAAGCAGTTTGAGTCTCGTACTATCTTCTTGTATGATGTTTGATGTCATTTGGGTGCGATTTGATCTGATCAAGGAAGCGATTTGTCAAGTTCTTGGATGCGGTTTGTCTAGATTCGTTGTATCAGAAGTGGTTTGACTTAAGCGGCTTGACGTAAGCGGTTTGACATAAGCGGTTTGACTTAAACGGTTTGACTCAAGTGGTTTGTCTTTAGCGGTTTGACTTAAGCGGTTTGACTCAAGCGGTTTGTCTTCAGCGATTTGATCTAAGCGGATTTATTAGAAGCGGTTTGAGTTAAGTGGTTTGATAAGAAGCGGTTTGATAAAAAGCGGTTGATTTAAGCGGTTTGTATTCCAGCGGTTTGTATTCCTGCGGTTTGACAATCCTGCAATTTGACTACTACGATTTGATCAAAAAAACTGAGTTTTGACTTTTTTGGTTTGACTACTTTCGGTTTGACCACTTGCGGCTTGACCAAAGTTGACTTTTTACGTCAAAACTTCAAACGGCCATAACTTTTGAACCGTAACTCCGTTTTCAGCAAAATACCTGTCCAAACGACCGGAATAAACTGAACCAGTTGGAACCAGTTAGGACTAGTTAAGAACCGGATATTCTCTCCAAGAACCAGTAAGAACCAGTTAAGAACTAGTTATTCCGGCGAATAAATAGTTAGATCCAAATATGAACCAGCTATTCCGGCCAAGAACCAGTTAGATCCAGCTAAGAACTGCCTATTCCGGCCAAGATCTAGTACAAACCAGTTAGAACCAGATAAGAACTAGCTATTCCGGCCAATAACCAGTAAGAACCAGTTAAGAACATTCAATATTGGCCAAGAACCAGTTAGATCCAGCTAAGAACTGCCTATTCCTGTTAGGATTTAGAAAATCCATAGTGAATTGTCGGCCCCCCCAACTATTGTCTAGCATTTGTTAGCTCGTAGACATTACGTTATCTACTAGTTAGTTAGTTAGTTAGAGTAACATCGTGGAGGACGGACAGGTCTTTACCCACTGTATGCCTGATACACAGCCCGACAGTGTGCGTATTATGTAAAACTATAAATACCCTCTACATCCTAAGGTAGATGGTTGGACCTTTCATTTCTTAATCTAACCTTCTCTTTGTTTTTCTCTCTCTTTCTCTCTAGAAAGGATCCCATCTCCCACTTTCTCTTTCTAAGTTTCTTGCTAAGATTCGAACCATATAATTAATTGTTTGTGTGTTACAATAACCAATATCCAACAATTGGTATCAAGAGCCATGGTTAGATCATAAAGATTGGTTATTTTTGTGTTTTGTTGGTTCGAATTCTATACCCAAAAAGTGTTAAAGTTTGAATTTCGATAGTACTTTTGTGTTTAGAAACATCATAAGTGCTTAGTTTTTGATTTGGAAGGCTTAATTCATCTTGGTTATAGTGTTTTGGATTTGAAATGTTTAGTTTTTAAAGAGTTTCAAGGAAGCGGTTTGAGTGTCGTACTATTTTCTTGTATGCGGTTTGATGTCATTTGGGTGCGATTTGATCTGATCAAGGAAACGATTTGTCAAGTTCTTGGCTGCGGTTTGTCTAGATTCATTGTATCGGAAGCGGTTTGACTTAAGCGGTTTGACGTAAGCGGTTTGTCTTTAGCGGTTTGACATAAGCGGTTTGACTTAAGTGGTTTGACTCAGGAGATTTGTCTTCAGCGGTTTGATCTAAGCAGTTTGATATGAAGCGGTTTGAGTTAAGTGGTTTGATAAGAAGCGGTTTAATTTAAGCGGTTTGTATTCCAGCGGTTTGACAATCCTGCAATATGACCACTGCGATTTGATCCAAAGAATTGAGTTTTGACTTTTACGGTTTGACTATTGCGGTTTGACCACTTTCGGCTTGACCAAAGTTGACTTTCTACGTCAAAATTTCAAACGGCCATAACTTTTGAACCGTAACTCTGTTTTTAGTGAAATACCTGTCAAAATGACTGGAACAACCTGAACCAGTCGGAACCAGTTAGAACTAGTTAAGAACCGGAGATTCTGGTCAAGAACTAGTAAGAACCAGTTAGAACCAGTTAATAACTAGCTATTTCAGCCAATAAATAGTTAGATCCAAATAGGAACCAGCTATTCCGGCCAAGAACCAGTTAGATCCAGCTAAGAACTGCCTATTCCAACCAAGAACCAGTACAAACCAGTTAGAACCAGATAAGAACTAGCTATTTCGGCCAATAACCAATAAGAACCAGTTAAGAACATGCTATTTTGGCCAAGAACCAGTTAGATCCAGCAAAGAACTGCTTATTCCAGTTAGGATTTAGAAAATCCATAGTGAAGTGTCGGTCACCCCAACTATTGTCTAGCATATGTTAGCTCGTAGATATTACGTTAGCTATTAGTTAGTTAGAGTAACACCGTAGAGGACGGACGGGTCTTTACCCACTGTATGCCTGATCCACAGCCCGACAGAGGGCATATTATGTAAAACTATAAATACCCTCTACATCCCAAGGTAGAGGGTTGGACCTTTCATTTCTTAATCTAACATTCTTTTTGTTTTTCTCTCACTTTCTGTCTCTAGAAAGGATCCCATCTCTCACTTTCTCTCTCTAAGTTTCTTGCAAAGATTCGAACCATATAATTGATTGTTTGTGTGTTACAATAACCAATATCCAACAATTGGTATCAAGAGCCATGGTTAGATCATAAAGATTGGTTATTTGTGTGTTTTGTTGGTTCAAATTCTATACCCTAAAAGTGTAAAAGTTTGAATTTTGATAGTACTTTTGTGTTTAGAATCATCATAAGAGCTTAGTTTTTGGTTTGGAAAGCTTAATTCATCTTGGTTATAGTGTTTTGGATTGGAAAATTTTAGTTTTTGAATAGTTTCAAGGAAGCAGTTTGAGTCTCGTACTATTTTCTTGTATGATGTTTGATGTCATTTGGGTGCGATTTGATCTGATCAAGGAAGCGATTTGTCAAGTTCTTGGATGCGGTTTGTCTAGATTCGTTGTATCAGAAGTTGTTTGACTTAAGCGGCTTGACGTAAGCGGTTTGACATAAGCGGTTTGACTTAAACGGTTTGACTCAAGTGGTTTGTCTTTAGCGGTTTGACTTAAGCGGTTTGACTCAAGCGGTTTGTCTTCAGCGATTTGATCTAAGCGGATTGATTAGAACCGGTTTGAGTTAAGTGGTTTGATAAGAAGCGGTTTGATAAAAAGAGGTTGATTTAAGCGGTTTGTATTCCAGCGGTTTGTATTCCTGCGGTTTGACAATCCTGCAATTTGACTACTACGATTTGATCAAAAAAACTGAGTTTTGACTTTTTTGGTTTGACTACTTTCGGTTTGACCACTTGCGGCTTGACCAAAGTTGACTTTTTACGTCAAAACTTCAAACGGCCATAACTTTTGAACCGTAACTCCGTTTTCAGCAAAATACCTGTCCAAACGACCGGAATAACCTGAACCAGTAGGAACCTGTTAGGACTAGTTAAGAACCGGATATTCTTTCCAAGAACCAGTAAGAACCAGTTAAGAACTAGTTATTCCGGCGAATAAATAGTTAGATCCAAATATGAACCAGCTATTCCGGCCAAGAACCAGTTAGATCCAGCTAAGAACTGCCTATTCCGGCCAGGAACCAGTACAAACCAGTTAGAACCAGATAAGAACTAGCTATTCCGGCCAATAACCAGTAAGAACCAGTTAAGAACATTCAATTTTGGCCAAGAACCAGTTAGATCCAGCTAAGAACTGCCTATTCCTGTTAGGATTTAGAAAATCTATAGTGAATTGTCGCCCCCCCAACTATTGTCTAGCATTTTTTAGCTCGTAGACATTACGTTATCTACTAGTTAGTTAGTTAGTTAGTTAGTTAGAGTAACACCGTGGAGGACGGACGGGTCATTACCCACTGTATGCCTGATCCACAGCCCGACAGAGTGCGTATTATGTAAAACTATAAATACCTTCGAATTCTATACCCTAAAAGTGTTAAAGTTGGAATTTTGATAGTACTTTTGTGTTTAGAAACATCATAAGTGCTTAGTTTTTTATTTGGAAGGCTTAATTCATCTTGGTTATAGTGTTTTGGATTTGAAATGTTTAGTTTTTAAAGAGTTTCAAGGAAGCGGTTTGAGTGTCGTACTATTTTCTTGTATGCGGTTTGATGTCATTTGGGTGCGATTTGATCTGATCAAGTAAACGATTTGTCAAGTTCTTGGATGCGGTTTGTCTAGATTCGTTGTATCGGAAGCGGTTTGACTTAAGCGGTTTGACGTAAGCGGTTTGTCTTTAGCGGTTTGACATAAGCGGTTTGACTTAAACGGTTTGTCTTCGGCGGTTTGATCTAAGCAGTTTGATAAGAAGCGGTTTGAGTTAAATGGTTTGATAAGAAGCGGTTTGATAAAAAGCGGTTTAATTTATACGGTTTGTATTCCAGCGGTTTGACAATCCTGCGATATGACCACTGCGATTTGATCAAAAAAATTGAGTTTTGACTTTTACGGTTTGACTACTTGCGGTTTGACCACTTTCGGCTTGACCAAAGTTGACTTTTTACGTCAAAATTTGAAACGGCCATAACTTTTGAACCGTAACTCTGTTTTTAGCGAAATACCTGTCAAAACGACCGGAACAACCTGAACCAGTCGGAACCAGTTAGAACTAGTTAAGAACCAGAGATTCTGGCCAAGAACCAGTAAGAACCAGTTAAGAACTAGCTATTTCAGCCAATAAATAGTTAGATCCAAATAGGAACCAGCTATTCCGACCAAGAACCAGTTAGATCGAGCTAAGAACTGCCTATTCCAACCAAGAACCAGTACAAACTAGTTAGAACCAGATAAGAACTAGCTATTCCGGCCAATAACCAGTAAGAACCAGTTAAGAACATGCTATTTTGGCCAAGAACCAGTTAGATCCAGCAAAGAACTGCTTATTCCAGTTAGGATTTAGAAAATCCATAGTGAAGTGTCGGTCACCCCAACTATTGTCTAGCATATGTTAGCTCGTAGATATTACGTTAGCTATTAGTTAGTTAGAGTAACACCATGGAGGACGGACGGGTCTTTACCCACTGTATGCCTGATCCATAGCCCGACAGAGGGCGTATTATGTAAAACTATAAATGCCCTCTACATCCTAAGGTAGAGGGTTGGACCTTTCATTTTTTAATCTAACATTCTTTTTGTTTTTCTCTCACTTTCTCTCTCTAGAAAGGATCTCATCTCCCACTTTCTCTCTCTAAGCTTCTTGCAAAGATTCGAACCATATAATTGATTGTTTGTGTGTTACAATAACCAATATCCAACAATTGGTATCAAGAGCCATGGTTAGATCATAAAGATTGGTTATTTGTGTGTTTTGTTGGTTCAAATTCTATACCCTAAAAGTGTTAAAGTTTGAATTTTGATAGTACTTTTGTGTTTAGAATCATCATAAGAGCTTAGTTTTTACTTTGGAAAGCTTAATTCATCTTGGTTATAGTATTTTGGATTGGAAAATTTTAGTTTTTGAAGAGTTTCAAGGAAGCAGTTTGAGTCTCGTAGTATTTTCTTGTATGATGTTTGATGTCATTTGGGTGCTATTTGATCTGATCAAGGAAGCGATTTGTCAAGTTCTTGGATGCGGTTTGTCTAGATTCGTTGTATCAGAAGTGGTTTGACTTAAGCGGCTTGACGTAAGCGGTTTGACATAAGCGGTTTGACTTAAGCGGTTTGACTCAAGTGGTTTGTCTTTAGCGGTTTGACTTAAGTGGTTTGACTCAAGCGGTTTGTCTTCAGCGATTTGATCTAAGCGGATTGATAAGAAGCGGTTTGAGTTAAGTGGTTTGATAAGAAGCGGTTTGATAAAAAGCGGTTTGATTTAAGCGGTTTGTATTCCAGCGGTTTGTATTCCTGCGGTTTGACAATCCTGCAATTTAACTACTACGATTTGATCAAAAAAACTGAGTTTTGACTTTTACGGTTTTACTACTTTCGGTTTGACCACTTGCGGCTTGACCAAAGTTGACTTTTTACGTCAACACTTCAAACGGCCATAACTTTTGAACCGTAACTACGTTTTTAGCAAAATACCTGTCCAAACGACCGGAACAACCTGAACTAGTAGGAACCAGTTAGGACTAGTTAAGAACCTGATATTCTTTCCAATAACCAGTAAGAACCAGTTAAGAACTAGTTATTTCGGCCAATAAATAGTTAGATCCAAATAGGAACCAGCTATTCTGGCCAAGAACCAGTTAGATCCAGCTAAGAACTGCCTATTCCGGCCAAGAACCAGTACAAACCAGTTAGAACCAGATAAGAACTAGCTATTCCGGCCAATAACCAGTAAGAACCAGTTAAGAAGATTCAATTTTGGCCAAGAACCAGTTAGATCCAGCTAAGAACTGCCTATTCCTATTAGGATTTAGAAAATTCGTAGTTAATTGTCGGCCCCCCCAACTATTGTCTAGCATTTTTTAGCTCGTAGACATTACGTTATCTACTAGTTAGTTAGTTAGTTAGAGTAACACCGTGGAGGACGGGCGGGTCTTTACCCATTGTATGCCTGATCCACAGCCCGACAGAGTGCGTATTATGTAAAACTACAAATACCTTCTACATCCCAAGGTAGAGGGTTGGACCTTTCAATTCTTAATCTAACCTTCTCTTTGTTTTTCTCTCTCTTTCTCTCTCTAGAAAGGATCCCATCTCCCACTTTCTCTCTCTAAGTTTCTTGCTAAGATTCGAACCATATAATTGATTGTTTGTGTGTTACAATAACCAATATCCAACAATTGGTATCAAGAGCCATGGTTAGATCATAATGATTGGTTATTTTTGTGTTTTGTTGGTTCGAATTCTATGCCCTAAAAGTGTTAAAGTTTGAATTTTGATAGTACTTTTGTGTTTAGAAACATCATAAGTGCTTAGTTTTTGATTTGGAAGGCTTAATTCATCTTGGTTATAGTGTTTTGGATTTGAAATGTTTATGAGTTTCAAGGAAGCGGTTTGAGTGTCGTACTATTTTCTTGTATGCGGTTTGATGTCATTTGGGTGCGATTTGATCTGATCAAGGAAACGATTTGTCAAGTTCTTGGATGCGTTTTGTCTAGATTCGTTGTATAGGAAGCGGTTTGACTTAAGCGGTTTGACGTAAGCGGTTTGTCTTTAGCGGTTTGACATAAGCGGTTTGACTTAAGCGGTTTGACTCAAGCGATTTGTCTTCAGCGGTTTGATCTAAGCAGTTTGATAAGAAGCGGTTTGAGTTAAGTGGTTTGATAAGAAGCGGTTTGATAAAAAGGGGTTTAATTTAAGCGGTTTGTATTCTAGCGGTTTAACAATCCTGCGATATGACCACTGCGATTTGATCAAAAAAATTGAGTTTTGACTTTTACGGTTTGACTACTTGCGGTTTGACCACTTTCGGCTTGACCAAAATTGACTTTTTACGTCAAATTTTCAAACGGCCATAACTTTTGAACCGTAACTCTGTTTTTAGCGAAATACCTGTCAAAATGACCGGAACAACCTGAACCAGTCAGAACCAGTTAGAACTAGTTAAGAACCGGAGATTCTGGCCAAGAAACAGTAAGAACCAGTTAGAACCAGTTAAGAACTAGTTATTTCAGCCAATAAATAGTTAGATCCAAATAGGAACCAGCTATTCCGGCCAAGAACCAGTTAGATCCAGCTAAGAACTGCCTATTCCAACCAAGAACCAATACAAACGAGTTGGAACCAGATAAGAACTAGTTATTTTGGCCAATAACCAGTAAGAACCAGTTAAGAACATGCTATTTTGGCCAAGAACCAGTTAGATCCAGCAAAGAACTGCTTATTCCAGTTAGGATTTAGAAAATCCATAGTGAAGTGTCGGTCACCCCAACTATTGTCTAGCATATGTTAGCTCGTAGATATTACGTTAGCTATTAGTTAGTTAGAGTAACACCGTAGAGGACGGACGGGTCTTTACCCACTGTATGCCTGATCCACAGCCCGACAGAGGGCGTATTATGTAAAACTATAAATACCCTCTAGATCCCAAGGTAGAGGGTTGGACCTTTCATTTCTTAATCTAACATTCTTTTTGTTTTTCTCTCACTTTCTCTCTCTAGAAAGGATCCCATATCCCACTTTCTCTCTCTAATAACTTTTGAACCGTAACTCTGTTTTTAGCGAAATACCTGTCAAAAAGACCGGAACAACCTGAACTAGTCGGAACCAATTAGAACTAGTTAAGAACCGGAGATTCTGGCCAAGAACTAGTAAGAACCAGTTAGAACCAGTTAAGAACTAGCTATTTCAGGCAATAAATAGTTAGATCCAAATAGGAACCAGCTATTCCGGCCAAGAACCAGTTAGATCTAGCTAAGAACTACCTATTCCAACCAAGAACCAGTACAAACCAGTTAGAACCAGATAAGAACTAGCTATTCCGGCCAATAACCAGTAAGAACCAGTTAAGAACATGCTATATTGGCCAAGAACCAGTTAGATCCAGCAAAGAACTGCTTATTCCAGTTAGGATTTAGAAAATCCATAGTAAAGTGTCGGTCACCCCAACTATTGTCTAGCATATGTTAGCTCATAGATATTACGTTAGCTATTAGTTAGTTAGAGTAACACCGTGAAGGACGGACGGGTCATTAACCACTGTATGCCTGATCCACAGCCCGACAGAGGGCGTATTATGTAAAACTATAAATACCCTCTACATCGCAATGTAGAGGGTTGGACCTTTCATTTCTTAATCTAATATTCTTTTTGTTTTTCTCTCACTTTCTCTCTCTAAAAAGGATCCCATATCCCACTTTCTCTCTCTAAGTTTCTTGCAAAGATTCGAACCATATAATTGATTGTTTGTTTGTTACAATAATCAATATCCAACAATTGGTATCAAGAGACATGGTTAGATCATAAAGATTGGTTATTTGTGTGTTTTGTTGGTTCAAATTCTATACCCTAAAAGTGTTAAAGTTTGAATTTTGATAGTACTTTTGTGTTTAGAATCATCATAAGAGCTTAGTTTTTGGTTTGGAAAGCTTAATTCATCTTGGTTATAGTGTTTTGGATTGGAATATTTTAGTTTTTGAAGAGTTTCAAGGAAGCAGTTTGAGTCTCGTACTATTTTCTTGAATGATGTTTGATGTCATTTGGGTGCGATTTGATCTGATCAAGGATGCGATTTGTCAAGTTCTTGGATGCGGTTTGTCTAGATTCGTTGTATCAGAAGTGGTTTGACTTAAGCGGCCTGACGTAAGCGGTTTGACTTAAGCGGTTTGACTTAAGCGGTTTGACTCAAGTGGTTTGTCTTTAGCGGTTTGACTTAAGCGGTTTGACTCAAGCGGTTTGTCTTCAGCGATTTGATCTAAGCGGATTGATAAGAAGCGGTTTGAGTTAAGTGGTTTGATAAGAAGCGGTTTGATAAAAAGCGGTTTGATTTAAGCGGTTTGTATTCCAGCGGTTTGTATTCCTGCGGTTTGACAATCCTGCAATTTGACTACTATGATTTGATCAAAAAAACTGAGTTTTGACTTTTACGGTTTAACTACTTTCGGTTTGACCACTTGCGGCTTGACCAAAGTTGACTTTTTACGTCAAAACTTCAAACGGCCATAACTTTTGAACCGTAACTCCGTTTTTAGCAAAATACCAGTCCAAACGACTGGAACAACCTGAACCAGTAGGAACCAGTTAGGACTAGTTAAGAACCGGATATTCTTTCCAAGAACCAGTAAGAACTAGTTAAGAACTAGTTATTCCGGCCAATAAATAGTTAGATCCAAATAGGAACCAGCTATTCTGGCCAAGAATCTGTTAGATCCAGCTAAGAACTGCCTATTCCGGCCAAGAACCAGTATAAACCAGTTAGAACCAGATAAGAACTAGCTATTCCGGCCAATAACCAGTAAGAACCAGTTAAGAACATTCAATTTTGGCCAAGAACCAGTTAGATCCAGCTAAGAACTGCCTATTCCTGTTAGGATTTAGAAAATCCATAGTGAATTGTCGGCCCCCCCAACTATTGTCTAGCAATTTTTAGCTCGTAGACATTACGTTATCTACTAGTTAGTTAGTTAGTTAGAGTAACACCGTGGAGGACGGACGGGTCTTTACCCACTGTATGCCTGATCCACAGCCCGACAGAGTGCGTATTATGTAAAACTATAAATACCTTCTACATCCCAAGGTAGAGGGTTGGACCTTTCATTTCTTAATCTAACCTTCTCTTTGTTTTTCTCTCTCTTTCTCTCTCTAGAAAGGATCCCATCTCCCACTTTCTCTCTGTAAGTTTCTTGCTAAGATTCAAACCATATAATTGATTGTTTGTGTGTTACAATAACCAATATCCAACAATTGGTATCAAGAGCCATGGTTAGATCATAAAAATTGGTTATTTTTGTGTTTTGTTGGTTTGAATTTTATACCCTAAAAGTGTTAAAGTTTGAATTTTGATAGTACTTTTGTGTTTAGAAACATCATAAGTGCTTAGTTTTTGATTTGGAAGGCTTAATTCATCTTGGTTATAGTGTTTTGGATTTGAAATGTTTAGTTTTTAAAGAGTTTCAAGGAAGCGGTTTGAGTGTCGTACTATTTTCTTGTATGCGGTTTGATGTTATTTGGGTGCGATTTGATCTAATCAAGGAAACGATTTGTCAAAATCTTGTATGCGGTTTGTCTAGATTCGTTGTATCGGAAGCGGTTTGACTTAAGCAGTTTGACGTAAGCGGTTTGTCTTTAGCGGTTTGACATAAGCGGTTTGACTTAAGTGGTTTAACTCAGGCGATTTGTCTTCAGCGGTTTGATCTAAGCAGTTTGATAAGAAGCGGTTTGAGTTAAGTGGTTTGATAAGAAGCGGTTTAATTTAAGCGGTTTGTATTCCAGCGGTTTGACAATCCTGCAATATGACCACTGTGATTTGATCCAAAGAATTGAGTTTTGACTTTTACGGTTTGACTATTGCGGTTTGACCACTTTCGGCTTGACCAAAGTTGACTTTCTACGTCAAAATTTCAAACGGCCATAACTTTTGAACCGTAACTCTGTTTTTAGCGAAATACCTGTCAAAACGACTGGAACAACCTGAACCAGTCGGAACTAGTTAGAACTAGTTAAGAACCAGAGATTCTGGTCAAGAACCAGTAAGAACCAGTTAGAACCAGTTAAGAACTAGCTATTTCAGCCAATAAATAGTTAGATCCAAATAGGAACCAGCTATTCCGGCCAAGAACCAGTTAGATCGAGCTAAGAACTGCCTATTTCAACCAAGAACCAATACAAACTAGTTAGAACCAGATAAGAACTAGCTATTCCGGCTAATAACCAGTAAGAACCAGTTAAGAACATGCTATTTTGGCCAAGAACCAGTTAGATCCAGCAAAGAACTGCTTATTCCAGTTAGGATTTAGAAAATCCATAGTGAAGTGTCGGTCACCCCAACTATTGTCTAGCATATGTTAGCTCGTAGATATTACGTTAGCTATTAGTTAGTTAGAGTAACACCGTAGAGGACGGACGGGTCTTTACCCACTGTATGCCTGATCGATAGCCCGATAGAGGGCGTATTATGTAAAACTATAAATACCCTCTACATCCCAAGGTAGAGGGTTGGACCTTTCATTTTTTAATCTAACATTCTTTTTGTTTTTCTCTCACTTTCTCTCTCTAGAAAGGATCCCATCTCCCACTTTCTCTCTCTAAGTTTCTTGCAAAGATTCGAACCATATAATTGATTGTTTGTGTGTTACAATAACCAATATCCAACAATTGGTATCAAGAGCCATGGTTAGATCATAAAGATTGGTTATTTGTGTGTTTTGTTGGTTCAAATTCTATACCCTAAAAGTGTTAAAGTTTGAATTTTGATAGTACTTTTGTGTTTAGAATCATCATAAGAGCTTAGTTTTTACTTTGGAAAGCTTAATTCATCTTGGTTATAGTATTTTGGATTGGAAAATTTTAGTTTTTGAAGAGTTTCAAGGAAGCAGTTTGAGTCTCGTAGTATTTTCTTGTATGATGTTTGATGTCATTTGGGTGCGATTTGATCTGATCAAGGAAGCGATTTGTCAAGTTCTTGGATGCGGTTTGTCTAGATTCGTTGTATCAGAAGTGGTTTGACTTAAGCGGCTTGACGTAAGCGGTTTGACATAAGCGGTTTGACTTAAGCGGTTTGACTCAAGTGGTTTGTCTTTAGCGGTTTGACTTAAGTGGTTTGACTCAAGCGGTTTGTCTTCAGCGATTTGATCTAAGCGGATTGATAAGAAGCGGTTTGAGTTAAGTGGTTTGATAAGAAGCGGTTTGATAAAAAGCGGTTTGATTTAAGCGGTTTGTATTCCAGCGGTTTGTATTCCAGCGGTTTGACAATCCTGCAATTTGACTACTACGATTTGATCAAAAAAACTGAGTTTTGACTTTTACGGTTTGACTACTTTCGGTTTGACCACTTGCGGCTTGACCAAAGTTGACTTTTTACGTCAACACTTCAAACGGCCATAACTTTTGAACCGTAACTACGTTTTCAGCAAAATTCCTGTCCAAACGACCAGAACAACCTGAACCAGTAGGAACCAGTTAGGACTAGTTAAGAACCGGATATTCTTTCCAAGAACCAGTAAGAACCAGTTAAGAACTAGTTATTTCGGCCAATAAATAGTTAGATCCAAATAGGAACCAGCTATTCTGGCCAAGAACCAGTTAGATCCAGCTAAGAACTGCCTATTCCGGCCAAGAACCAGTACAAACCAGTTAGAACCAGATAAGAACTAGCTATTCCGGCCAATAACCAGTAAGAACCAGTTAAGAACATTCAATTTTGGCCAAGAACCAGTTAGATCCAGCTAAGAACTGCCTATTCCTGTTAGGATTTAGAAAATTCGTAGTTAATTGTCGGCCCCCCCAACTATTGTCTAGCATTTTTTAGCTCGTAGACATTACGTTATCTACTAGTTAGTTAGTTAGTTAGAGTAACACCGTGGAGGACGGACGGGTCTTTACCCATTGTATGCCTAATCCACAGCCCGACAGAGTGCGTATTATGTAAAACTACAAATACCTTCTACATCCCAAGGTAGAGGGTTGGACCTTTCAATTCTTAATCTAACATTCTCTTTGTTTTTCTCTCTCTTTCTCTCTCTAGAAAGGATCCCATCTCCCACTTTCTCTCTCTAAGTTTCGTGCTAAGATTCGAACCATATAATTGATTGTTTGTATGTTACAATAACCAATATCCAATAATTGGTATCAAGAGCCATGGTTAGATCATAAAGATTGGTTATTTTTGTGTTTTGTTGGTTCGAATTCTATACCCTAAAAGTGTTAAAGTTTGAATTTTGATAGTACTTTTGTGTTTAGAAACATCATAAGTGCTTAGTTTTTGATTTGGAAGGCTTAATTCATCTTGGTTATAGTGTTTTGGATTTGAAATGTTTAAGAGTTTCAAGGAAGCGGTTTGAGTGTCGTACTATTTTCTTGTATGCGGTTTGATGTCATTTGGGTGCGATTTGATCTGATCAAGGAAACGATTTGTCAAGTTCTTGGATGCGGTTTGTCTAGTTTCGTTGTATAGGAAGCGGTTTGACTTAAGCGGTTTGTCTTTAGCGGTTTGACATAAGCGGTTTGACTTAAGCGGTTTGACTCAAGCGATTTGTCTTCAGCGGTTTGATCTAAGCAGTTTGATAAGAAGCGGTTTGAGTTAAGTGGTTTGATAAGAAGCGGTTTGATAAAAAGCGGTTTAATTTAAGCGGTTTGTATTCCAGCGGTTTGACAATCCTGCGATATGACCACTACGATTTGATCAAAAAAATTGAGTTTTGACTTTTACGGTTTGACTACTTGCGGTTTGACCACTTTCGGCTTGACCAAAGTTGACTTTTTACGTCAAAATTTCAAACGGCAATAACATTTGAACCGTAACTCTGTTTTTAGTGAAATACCTGTCAAAATGACCGGAACAACCTGAACCAGTCGGAACCAGTTAGAACTAGTTAAGAACCGGAGATTCTGGCCAAGAAACAGTAAGAACCAGTTAGAACCAGTTAAGAACTAGTTATTTCAGCCAATAAATAGTTAGATCCAAATAGGAACCAACTATTCCGGCCAAGAACCAGTTATCCAGCTAAGAACTGCCTATTCCAACCAAGAACCAATACAAATGAGTTGGAACCAGATAAGAACTAGTTATTCTGGCCAATAACCAGTAAGAACCAGTTAAGAACATGCTATTTTGGCCAAGAACCAGTTAGATCCAGCAAAGAACTGCTCTTTCCAGTTAGGGTTTAGAAAATCCATAGTGAAGTGTCGGTCACCCCAACTATTGTCTAGCATATGTTAGCTCGTAGATATTACGTTAGCTATTAGTTAGTTAGAGTAACACCGTGGAGGACGGACGGGTCTTTACCCACTGTATGCCTGATCCACAGCCCGACAGAGGGCGTATTATGTAAAACTATAAATACCCTCTACATCCCAAGGTAGAGGGTTGGACCTTTCATTTCTTAATCTAACATTCTTTTCGTTTTTCTCTCACTTTCTCTCTCTAGAAAGGATCCCATCTCCCACTTTCTCTCTCTAAGTTTCTTGCAAAGATTCGAACCATATAATTGATTGGTTGTGTGTTACAATAACCAATATCCAATAATTGGTATCAAGAGCCATGGTTAGATCATAAAGATTGGTTATTTGTGTGTTTTGTTGGTTCAAATTCTATACCCTAAAAGTGTTAAAGTTTGAATTTTGATAATACTTTTGTGTTTAGAATCATCATAAGAGCTTAGTTTTTGGTTTGGAGAGCTTAATTCATCTTGGTTATAGTGTTTTGGATTGGAAAATTTTAGTTTTTGAAGAGTTTCAAGGAAGCAGTTTCAGTCTCGTACAATTTTCTTGTATGATGTTTGATGTCATTTGGGTACGATTTGATCTGTTCAAGGAAGCGATTTTTCAAGTTCTTGGATGCGGTTTGTCTAGATTCGTTGTATCAGAACTGGTTTGACTTAAGCGGCTTAACGTAAGCGGTTTGACATAAGCGATTTGACTTAAGCGGTTTGACTCAAGTGGTTTGTCTTTAGCGGCTTGACTTAAGCGGTTTGACTCAAGCGGTTTGTCTTCAGCGATTTGATCTAAGCGGATTGATAAGAAGCGGTCTGAGTTAAGTGGTTTGATAAGAAGCGGTTTGATTTAAGTGGTTTGTATTCCAGCGGTTTGTATTCCTGCGGTTTGACAATCCTGCAATTTGACTACTACGATTTGATCAAAAAAACTGATTTTTGACTTTTACGGTTTGACTACTTTCGGTTTGACCACTTGCGGCTTGACCAAAGTTGACTTTTTACATCAAAACTTCAAACGGCCATAACTTTTGAACCGTAACTCCGTTTTCAGTAAAATACCTGTCCAAACGACCGGAACAACCTGAACCAGTAAGAACTAGTTAGGACTAGTTAAGAACCGGATATTCTTTCCAAGAACCAGTAAGAACCAGTTAAGAACTAGTTATTCCGGCCAATAAATAGTTAGATTGATGAGTGCTTATTCACTCATCATTTTTACCCATCTAAGCCCACAAAAACGTCTAAAAACACGGAAATATAACCAAATATACTGCAGATATCCTTGGACTGTGTTTTTATGTATTTCAGGTACAAAGGATCGAAAACAGGGCAAAAACCTGCAGAATTGAGCTAGGAATGGAAAACGTGCTTTGCTGATGGAGCCGAAAGTGGATTTTCTACATTTTTCAGAGTCCGGGGTTCATATTAGGGAGTGAGCTTGGGGAATCAGACGGAAAACGTAAACCTTAACCCAAATTACCAATTTACCCGTCACTCGAACCCAAAATTACCATTTTAACCTTTAAACCCTTCTTTTTATTTAAAACCAATTATTTTTCAAAAATCAATTTTTATTAAAAGTCTTCTTGTTTATTAAAAAAAAAATGTCTAAATCAAAAATTAGAAAAATACAAAAGTTTATTTAACAAAACCTTTTAAAACATTTAACCCATTTACCCATCCAACCCTCTTTACCTGTTTTCCCAATCAAACCTAGAACAAAACCCACCTCAGAAACCTTGGCACCAAAACTGGTTCCTTGTCTTCTTCCTCCCCCTTTCACCATCACCACACTGATTCCCAAGCTCTCTCCCACCCCCTCAAGCACATGGGTCTAGTGCCACTGTGGCAATCCCTTTTATCCTCATTGGACACAAGCTTTCAACGGCTGTGATGAAGACTTGGCACCAAGTCCAAAACCAAGGGTGGAGATTGACTCACAAAAGAAAAAACAAGCTCACATGTTCAATTCTCTCACAAGAAAAGCACAAGAGAAGAAAGACCCATTTTTAGTTTTAGTATAAATAGAACCTTAGTGCATTTGTAAACTTTGTCTAGAAATTTATGTCTAGTACCACTTTTACTTTCATTGTCATTTAATTTTAATGTACTTTTTAATTTTCAAGTTAATGCAGTTCAATTTTATTAAATTCCAGTGTCAAAATTTATGCAGTTTTCATTTTTTTCATGTTCTTAAATTCTATTGCTTGTGCTTTAAAATTGTTTGTTAATGTTGTTTAAACTCATTTTGAGTTTGTATCATTGATGCAACTCAGTTTTTTAACGCTTCTACACCTAAATTCTTCACAAATATTGATTTTTCTGCCTTTAAGTAGTGTTTGGATTTGCACAAATTCTGGGTCAAAAGCATGTTTTGACCCATATTGGGTCTCAAAAACCAGTTGTAGTTAGATTTTATTCAGTTTAGTTTTGCATTCTCACTAGCCTTTAGTTGTAAAATTAGTTTTAGATTAGTTTTTGCAAAAATCAAAAATCTGTCCACTGTCCCAAGCTGTCCATTTTAGCTTAATTTTAAGTAGATTAGAGCTACGTTTAGGACTTTATTTTGGTTTTGCAAGTAGTTAGTAGTACTAGGTTAATATTTTTTAGCTTATCTTTGGATTTAGTGCTAGTTTAGTAGCTTAATTTTGCCGCTCATAAATGCCCCATAGGTGCTATTATGGACTGCAGTCCAACAGCAGTGAAGTAGAGTAGTTTTTAGGGTCATGTAGCTTATTCTTTGGCTTATTTAGGTTCCTTTTAGTATTCTTTAGATAGCCTAGGTTTAATTCTCTAGTTTTCAGCTTATTAGTGCTTATTAATGCTTTTTAGATTAGCTTATTTTTCTCTTGTAGCTTAAGGTTCCCTAGTTTAGTTCATGATGCCAACTGCTTATTTCCCATTTTATTTGCCTTTTTTAGTTGTTCCTTATGCTTATTGTAGTTATTAAGTGTGAATGACAGCTTATTTGCTCCATGGTTTTGCTTATCTAGTCCTTTTCCTGATTTTCTTGTACTTAAAACAGTTAAAAAGGGGTGTTTGGTTAATTGGTGCTGCTGCTGTACATAAGCTGTTATGCAGCTTGATTCAGCTTCTCCATGTTTTAGTTTTTCGTAAAAAAGGTCATCATTTAGTCCTAATTTAGTTTGTTAAAAAAAATAAGAAACAAATGGAAAAAAAAAACGTGCACTGACAGGGATTGAACCCTTGTCAGTTGGCTCCAACAGCGAAGCCCCAACAGCAATACCTTTTCCATCTGCTCTAGATCTTTGTTGTGTATTAGTTCTCCACATTTAATTCATTTAAGCAAGTTTTCCCTTTTATAGCTTAATTTCACCATTTTGCTTATTTAGTGCTTATCTCGTACTGCTTTTTCCATTTTTATAATTTTCCCAGCTTCTTATTGCATTAAAGTAGTTTCACAAAAAAATTCATAATTTTTCATTAAGGTTTACTATTTTTAATAATTAAATTAGATTAAAACCGTTTTTAATTGATAATAAATAAAATAAAAGTCAAAAAAAATACCCGGCTTTTTCCTAAAATTATTTTTAGTCGTTTAGAACGTAGAAAAATTGGTTTTGCACCCGTAGGCTTTAAATTGCAAAGTTTTCACTTTTTAGGCTCGGTGCATTCCCGGTTTTCGCGTTTTTTAGTTTTATTGCCTTAGGATGTAGTTTAGCATCGTTTTATTGTTTATTATGCTTATTCATAGTTAATTTAGCCATTTACTTTGTTTACGTGCTTTATTTACATTCCCGTTCTTTAATTTATAGAATATCGTAATCCAAATAAAAAATTCCCGAATCATTCAACCATTTTAATAACAAACCTCAAACGTCACCGTCAATTCACACCTCGTTGGGAAACGACCCGGGTAATCACTTGCCTGGTATCACTTATCGAGTCTTCGCGGGTTTTGCGTGTCGATCTTTTTCCTAAAACGGTTGACTTGTAACTCTCGGCATTTATTTCGTAATTTGATATTTCTTATATATACTATTCCAAACGGATCATAGATCCAAATAGGAACCAGCTATTCCGGCCAAGAACCAGTTAGATCCAGCTAAAAACTGCCTATTCCGGCCAAGAACCAGTACAAACCAGTTAGAACCAGATAAGAACTAGCTATTCCGGCCAATAACCAGTAAGAACCAGTTAAGAACATTCAATTTTGGCCAAGAACCAGTTAGATCCAGCTAAGAACTGCCTATTCCTGTTAGGATTTAGAAAATCCATAGTGAATTGTCGGCCCCCCCAACTATTGTCTAGCATTTTTTAGCTCGTAGACATTACATTATCTACTAGTTAGTTAGTTAGTTAGAGAAACACCGTGGAGGACGGACGGGTCTTTACCCACTGTATGCCTGATCCACAGCCCGACAGAGTACGTATTATGTAAAACTATAAATACCTTCTACATCCCAAGGTAGAGGGTTGGACCTTTCATTTCTTAATTTAACCTTCTCTTTGTTTTTCTCTCTCTTTCTCTCTCTAGAAAGGATCCCATCTCCTACTTTCTCTCTCTAAGTTTCTTGCTAAGATTCGAACCATATAATTGATTGTTTGTGTGTTACAATAACCAATATCCAACAATTGGTATCAAGAGCCATGGTTAGATCATAAAGATTGGTTATTTTTGTGTTTTGTTGGTTCGAATTCTATACCCTAAAAGTGTTAAAGTTTGAATTTTGATAGTACTTTTGTGTTTAGAAACATCATAAGTGCTTAGTTTTTGATTTGGAAGGCTTAATTCATCTTGGTTATAGTGTTTTGGATTTGAAATGTTTAGTTTTTAAAGAGTTTCAAGGAAGCGGTTTGAGTGTCATACTATTTTCTTGTATGCGGTTTGATGTCATTTGGGTGCGATTTGATCTGATCAAGGAAACGATTTGTCAAGTTCTTGGATGCGGTTTGTCTAGATTCGTTGTATCGGAAGCAGTTTGACTTAAGCGGTTTGACGTAAGTGGTTTGTCTTTAGCGGTTTGACATAAGCGGTTTGACTAAAGCGGTTTGACTCAAGCGATTTGTCTTCAGCGGTTTGATCTAAACAGTTTGATAAGAAGCGGTTTGAGTTAAGTGGTTTGATAAGAAGCGGTTTGATTAAAAGCAGTTTAATTTAAGCGGTTTGTATTCCAGCGGTTTGACAATCCTACGATATGACCACTGCGATTTGATCAAAAAAATTGAGTTTTGACTTTTACGGTTTGACTACTCGCGGTTTGACCACTTGCGGCTTGACCAAAGTTGACTTTTTAGGTCAAAATTTCAAACGGCCATAACTTTTTAACCGTAACTCTGTTTTTAGCGAAATAGCTGTCAAAAAGACCGGAACAACCTGAACCAGTCGGAACCAATTAGAACTAGTTAAGAACCGGAGATTCTGGCCAAGAACCAGTAAGAACCAGTTAGAACCAGTTAAGAACTAGTTATTTCAGCCAATAAATAGTTAGATCCAAATAGGAACCAGCTATTCCGGCCAAGAACCAGTTAGATCCAGCTAAGAACTACCTATTCCAACCAAGAACCAGTACAAACCAGTTAGAACCAGATAAGAACTAGCTATTCCAGCCAATAAGCAGTAAGAACCAGTTAAGAACATGCTATTTTGGCCAAGAACCAGTTAGATCCAGCAAAGAACTGCTTATTCCAGTTAGGATTTAGAAAATCCATAGTAAAGTGTCGGTCACCCCAACTATTGTCTAGCATATGTTAGCTCGTAGATATTACGTTAGCTATTAGTTAGTTAGAGTAACACCGTGAAGGACGGACGGGTCATTACCCACTGTATGCCTGATCCACAGCCCGACAGAGGGCGTATTATGTAAAACTATAAATACCCTCTACATCACAATGTAGAGGGTTGGACCTTTCATTTCTTAATCTAATATTCTTTTTGTTTTTCTCTCACTTTCTCTCTCTAAAAAGGATCCCATCTCCCACTTTCTCTCTCTAAGTTTCATGCAAAGATTCGAACCATATAATTGATTGTTTGTTTGTTACAATAACCAATATCCAACAATTGGTATCAAGAGCCATGGTTAGATCATAAAGATTGGTTATTTATGTGTTATGTTGGTTCAAATTCTATACCCTAAAAGTGTTAAAGTTTGAATTTTGATAGTACTTTTGTGTTTAGAATCATCATAAGAGCTTAGTTTTTGGTTTGGAAAGCTTAATTCATCTTGGTTATAGTGTTTTGGATTGGAAAATTTTAGTTTTTGAAGAGTTTCAAGGAAGCAGTTTGAGTCTCGTACTATTTTCTTGAATGATGTTTTATGTCATTTGGGTGCGATTTGATCTGATCAAGGATGCGATTTGTCAAGTTCTTGGATGCGGTTTGTCTAGATTCGTTGTATCAGAAGTGGTTTAACTTAAGCGGCTTGACGTAAGTGGTTTGACATAAGCGGTTTGACTTAAGCGGTTTGACTCAAGTGGTTTGTCTTTAGCGGTTTGACTTAAGCGGTTTGACTCAAGCGGTTTGTCTTCAGCGATTTGATCTAAGCGGATTGATAAGAAGCGGTTTGAGTTAAGTGGTTTGATAAGAAGCGGTTTGATAAAAAGCGGTTTGATTTAAGCGGTTTGTATTCCTGCGGTTTGATAATCCTGCAATTTGACTACTACAATTTGATCAAAAAAACTGAGTTTTGACTTTTACGGTTTAACTACTTTCGGTTTGACCACTTGCGGCTTGACCAAAGTTGACTTTTTACGTCTAAACTTCAAACGGCCATAACTTTTGAACCGTAACTCCGTTTTCAGCAAAATACCTGTCCAAACGACCGGAACAACCTGAACCAGTAGGAACCAGTTAGGTCTAGTTAAGAACCAGATATTCTTTCCAAGAACCAGTAAGAACTAGTTAAGAACTAGTTATTCCGGCCAATAAATAGTTAGATCCAAATAGGAACCAGCTATTCTGGCCAAGAATCTGTTAGATCCAGCTAAGAACTGCCTGTTCCGGCCAAGAACCAGTACAAACCAGTTAGAACCAGATAAGAACTAGCTATTCCGGCCAATAACCAGTAAGAACCAGTTAAGAACATTCAATTTTGGCCAAGAACCAGTTAGATCCAGCTAAGAACTGCCTATTCCTGTTAGGATTTAGAAAATCCATAGTGAATTGTCGGCCCCCCAAACTATTGTCTAGCAATTTTTAGCTCGTAGACATTACGTTATCTACTAGTTAGTTAGTTAGTTAGAGTAACACCGTGGAGGACGGACGGGTCTTTACCCACTGTATGCCTGATCCACAGCCCGACAGAGTGCGTATTATGTAAAACTATAAATACCTTCTACATCCCAAGGTAGAGGGTTGGACCTTTCATTTCTTAATCTAATCTTCTCTTTGTTTTTCTCTCTCTTTCTCTCTCTAGAAAGGATCCCATCTCCCACTTTCTCTCTCTAAGTTTCTTGCTAAGATTCGAACCATATAATTGATTGTTTGTGTGTTACAATAACTAATATCCAACAATTGGTATCAAGAGCCATGGTTAGATCATAAAAATTGGTTATTTTTGTGTTTTGTTGGTTTGAATTTTATACCCTAAAAGTGTGAAAGTTTGAATTTTGATAGTACTTTTGTGTTTAGAAACATCATAAGTGCTTAGTTTTTGATTTGGAAGGCTTAATCCATCCTGGTTATAGTGTTTTGGATTTGAAATGTTTAGTTTTTAAAGAGTTTCAAGGAAGCGGTTTGAGTGTCGTACTATTTTCTTGTATGCGGTTTGATGTTATTTGGGTGCGATTTGATCTAATCAAGGAAACGATTTGTCAAAATCTTGGATGCGGTTTGTCTAGATTCGTTGTATCGGAAGCGGTTTGACTTAAGCAGTTTGACATAAGCGGTTTGTCTTTAGCGGTTTGACATAAGCGGTTTGACTTAAGCGGTTTGACTCAAGCGAATTGTCTTCAGCGGTTTGATCTAAGCAGTTTGATAAGAAGCGGTTTGAGTTAAGTGGTTTGATAAGAAACGGTTTGATAAAAAAACGGTTTAATTTAAGCGGTTTGTATTCCAGCGGTTTGACAATCCTGCGATATGACCACTGCGATTTGATCAAAAAAATTGAGTTTTGACTTTTACAGTTTGACTACTTACGGTTTGACCACTTTCGGCTTGACCAAAGTTGACTTTTTACGTCAAAATTTCAAACGGCCATAACTTTTGAACCGTAACTCTGTTTTTAGCAAAATACCTGTCAAAATGACCGGAACAACCTGAACCAGTCGGAACCAGTTAGAACTAGTTAAGAATCGGAGATTCTGGCCAAGAACCAGTAAGAACCAGTTAGAACCAGTTAAGAACTAGCTATTTCAGCCAATAAATAGTTAGATCCAAATAGGAACCAGCTATTCCGGCCAAGAACCAGTTAGATCTAGCTAAGAACTGCCTATTCCAACCAAGAACCAGTACAAACCAGTTAGAACCAGATAAGAACTAGCTATTCCAGCCAATAACCAGTAAGAACCAGTTAGGAACATTCTATTTTGGCCAAGAACCAGTTAGATCCAGCAAAGAACTGCTTATTCCAGTTAGGATTTAGAAAATCCATAGTGAAGTGTCGGTCACCCCAACTATTGTCTAGCATATGTTAGCTCGTAGATATTACGTTAGCTATTAGTTAGTTAGTTAGTTAGAGTAACACCGTGGAGGATGGACGGGTCTTTACCCACTGTATGCCTGATCCACAGCCCGACAGAGGGCGTATTATGTAAAACTATAAATACCCTCTACATCCCAAGGTAGAGGGTTGGACCTTTCATTTCTTAATCTAACATTCTTTTTGTTTTTCTCTCACTTTCTCTCTCTAAAAAGGATCCCATCTCCCACTTTCTCTCTCTAAGTTTCTTGCAAAGATTCAAACCATATAATTGATTGTTTGTGTGTTACAATAACTAATATCCAACAATTGGTGTCAAGAGCCATGGTTAGATCATAAAGATTGGTTATTTGTGTGTTTTGTTGGTTCAAATTCTATACCCTAAAAGTGTTAAAGTTTGAATTTTGATAGTACTTTTGAGTTTAGAATCATCATAAGAGCTTAGTTTTTGGTTTGGAAAGCTTAATTCATCTTGGTGATAGTGTTTTGGATTGGAAAATTTTAGTTTTTGAAGAGTTTCAAGGAAGCAGTTTGAGTCTCGTACTATTTTCTTTTATGATGTTTGATGTCATTTGGGTGCGATTTGATCTGATCAAGGAAGCGATTTGTCAAGTTCTTGGATGCGGTTTGTCTAGATTCGTTGTATCAGAAGTGGTTTGACTTAAGCGGCTTGACGTAAGCGGTTTGACATAAGCTGTTTGACTTAAGCGGTTTGACTCAAGTGGTTTGTCTTTTGCGGTTTGACTTAAGCGGTTTAACTCAAGCGATTTGTCTTCAGCGATTTGATCTAAGCGGATTGATAAGAAGCGGTTTGAGTTAAGTGGTTTGATAAGAAGCGGTTTGATAAAAAGCGGTTTGATAAAAAGCGGTTTGATTTAAGCGGTTTGTATTCCTGCGGTTTGACAATCCTGCAATTTGACTACTACGATTTGATCAAAAAAATTGAGTTTTGACTTTTACGGTTTGACTACTTTCGGTTTGACCACTTGCGGCTTGACCAAAGTTGACTTTTTACGTCAAAACTTCAAACGGCCATAACTTTTGAACCGTAACTCCGTTTTCAGCAAAATACATGTCCAAACGACCGGAACAACTTGAACCAGTAGGAACCAGTTAGGACTAGTTAAGAACCAGATATTCTTTCCAAGAACCAGTAAGAACCAGTTAAGAAGTAGTTATTCCGGCCAATAAATAGTTAGATCCAAATAGGAACCAGCTATTCTGGCCAAGAACCAGTTAGATCCAGCTAAGAACTGCCTATTCTGGCCAAGAACCAGTACGAACCAGTTAGAACCAGATAATAACTAGCTATTCCGGCCAATAACCAGTAAGAACCAGTTAAGAACATTCAATTTTGGCCAAGAACCAATTAGATCCAGCGAAGAACTGCCTATTCCTGTTAGGATTTAGAAAATCCATAGTGAATTGTCGGCCCCCCCAACTATTGTCTAGCATTTTTTAGCTCGTAGACATTACGTTATCTACTAGTTAGTTACTTAGTTAGAGTAACACCGTGGAGGACGGAAGGGTCTTTACCCACTGTATGCCTGATCCACAGCCCGACAGAGTGCATATTATGTAAAACTATAAATACCTTCTACATCCCAAGGTAGAGGGTTGGACCTTTCATTTCTTAATCTAACCTTCTCTTTTTTTTTCTCTCTCTTTCTCTCTCTAAAAAGGATCCCATCTCCCACTTTCTCTCTCTAAGTTTCTTGCTAAGATTCGAACCATATAATTGATTGTTTGTGTGTTACAATAACCAATATCCAACAATTGGTATCAAGAGCCATGGTTAGATCATAAAGATTGGTTATTTTTGTGTTTTGTTGGTTTGAATTCTATACCCTAAAAGTGTTAAAGTTTGAATTTTGATAGTACTTTTGTGTTTAGAAACATCATAAGTGCTTAGTTTTTGATTTGGAAAGCTTAATTCATCTTGGTTATAGTGTTTTGGATTTGAAATATTTAGTTTTTAAAGAGTTTCAAGGAAGCGGTTTGAGTATCATACTATTTTCTTGTATGCGGTTTGATGTCATTTGGGTGCGATTTGATCTGATCAAGGAAACGATTTGTCAAGTTCTTTGATGCGGTTTGTCTAGATTCGTTGTATCGGAAGTGGTTTGACTTAAGCGGTTTGATGTAAGCGGTTTGTCTTTAGCGGTTTGACATAAGCGGTTTGACTTAAGCGGTTTGACTTAAGCGATTTGTCTTCAGCGGTTTGATCTAAGCAGTTTGATAAGAAGCGGTTTGACTTAAGTGGTTTGATAAGAAGCGGTTTGATAAAAAGCGGTTTAATTTAAGCGGTTTGTATTCCAGCGGTTTGACAATCCTGCGATATGACCACTGCGATTTGATCAAAAAAATTGAGTTTTGACTTTTACGGTTTGACTACTTGCGGTTTGACCACTTTCGGCTTGTCCAAAGTTGACTTTTTACGTCAAAATTTCAAACGGCCATAAGTTTTGAACCGTAACTCTGTTTTTAGCGAAATACCTATCAAAACGACCGGAACAACCTGAACCAGTCGGAAACTGTTAGAACTAGTTAAGAACCAGAGATTCTGGCCAAGAACCAGTAAGAACCAGTTAAGAACTAGCTATTTCAGCCAATAAATAGTTAGATCCAAATAGGAACCAACTATTCCGGCCAAGTACTAGTTAGATCCAGCTAAGAACAACCTATTCCAACCAAGAACCAGTAAAAACCAGTTAGAACCAGATAAGAACTAGCTATTCCGGGCAATAACCTGTAAGAACCAGTTAAGAACATGCTATTTTGGCCAAGAACCAGTTAGATCCGGCAAAGAACTGCTTATTCCAGTAAGGATTTAGAAAATCCATAGTGAAGTGTCGGTCACCCCAACTATTGTCTAGCATATGTTAGCTCGTAGATATTACGTTAGCTATTAGTTAGTTAGAGTAACACTGTGGAGGACGGACGGGTCTTTACCTACTGTATGCCTGATCCACAGCCCGACAGAGGGCGTATTATGTAAAACTATAAATACCCTCTACATCCCAAGGTAGAGGGTTAGACCTTTCATTACTTAATCTAACATTCTTTTTGTTTTTCTCTCACTTTCTCTCTCTAGAAAGGATCCCATCTCCCACTTTCTCTCTCTAAGTTTCTAGCAAAGATTCGAACCATATAATTGATTGTTTGTGTGTTACAATTACCAATATCCAACAATTGGTATCAAGAGCCATGGTTAAATCATAAAGATTGGTTATTTGTTTGTTTTGTTGGTTCAAATTCTATACCCTAAAAGTGTTAAAGTTGGAATTTTGATAGTACTTTTGTGTTTAGAATCATCATACGAGCTTAGTTTTTGGTTTGGAAAGCTTAATTCATCTTGGTTATAGTGTTTTGGATTGGAAAATTTTAGTTTTTGAAGAGTTTCAAGGAAGCAGTTTGAGTCTCGTACTATTTTCTTGTATGATGTTTGATGTCATTTGGGTGCGATTTGATCGGATCAAGGAAGCGATTTGTCAAGTTCTTGGATGCGGTTTGTCTAGATTCGTTGTATCAGAAGTGGTTTGACTTAAGCGGCTTGACGTAAGCGGTTTGACATAAGCGGTTTAACTTAAGCGGTTTGACTCAAGTGGTTTGTCTTTAGCGGTTTGACTCAAGCGGTTTGTCTTCAACGATTTGATATAAGCGGATTGATAAGAAGCGGTTTGAGTTAAGTGGTTTGATAAGAAGCGGTTTGATAAAAAGCTGTTTGATTTAAGCGATTTGTATTCTAGCGGTTTGTATTCCTGCGGTTTGACAATCCTGCAATTTGACTACTACGATTTGATCAAAAAAACTGAGTTTTGACTTTTACGATTTGACTACTTTCGGTTTGACCACTTGCGGCTTGACGAAAGTTGACTTTTTACGTCAAAACTTCAAACAGCCATAAATTTTGAACAGTAACTCCGTTTTCAGCAAAATACCTGTCCAAACAACCGAAACAACCTGAACCAGTAGGAACCAGTTAGGACTAGTTAAGAACCGGATATTCTTTCCAAGAACCAGTAAGAACCAGTTAAGAACTAGTTATTCCGGCCAATAAATAGTTAGATCCAAATAGGAACCAGCTATTCCGGCCAAGAACCAGTACAAACCAGTTAGAACCAAATAAGAACTAGCTATTCCGGCAAATAACCAGTAAGAACCAGTTAAGAACATTCAATTTTGGCCAAGAACCACTTAGGGCCAGCTAAGAGATGCCTATCCCTGTTAGGATTTAGAAAATCCATAGTGAATTGTCGGCCCCCCCAACTATTGTCTAGCATTTTTTAGCTCGTAGACATTACGTTATCTACTAGTTAGTTAATTAGTTAGAGTAACACCGGGGAGGACGGGCGGGTCTTTACCCACTGTATACCTGATCCTCAGCCCGACAGAGTGCGTATTATGTAAAACTATAAATACCTTCTACATCCCAAGGTAGAGGGTTGGACCTTTCATTTCTTAATCTAACCTTCTCTTTGTTTTTCTCTCTCTTTCTCTCTCTAGAAAGGATCCCATCTCCCACTTTCTCTCTCTAAGTTTCTTGCTAAGATTCGAACCATATAATTGATTGTTTGTGTGTTACAATAACCAATATCCAACAATTGGTATCAAGAGCCATGGTTAGATCATAAAGATTGGTTATTTTTGTGTTTTGTTGGTTCGAATTCTATACCCTAAAAGTGGTAAAGTTTGAATTTTGATAGTACTTTTGTGTTTAGAAACATCATAAGTGCTTAGTTTTTGATTTGAAAGGCTTAATTCATCTTGGTTATAGTGTTTTGGATTTGAAATGTTTAGTTTTTAAAGAGTTTCAAGAAAGCGGTTTGAGTGTCGTACTATTTTCTTGTATGCGGTTTGATGTCATTTGGGTGCGATTTGATCTGATCAAGGAAACGATTTGTCAAGTTCTTGGATGCGGTTTGTCTAGATTCGTTGTATCGGAAGCGGTTTGACGTAAGCGGTTTGTCTTTAGCGGTTTGACATAAGCGGTTTGACTTAAGCGGTTTGACTCAAGCGATTTGTCTTTAGCGGTTTGAGCTAAGTAGTTTGATAAGAAGAGGTTTGAGTTAAGTGGTTTGATAAGAAGCGGTTTGATAAAAAGCAGTTTAATTTAAGCGGTTTGTATTCCAGCGGTTTGACAATCCTGAAATTTGACTACTGCGATTTGATAAAAAAAACTGAGTTTTGAATTTTGCGGTTTGACTACTTTCGGTTTGACCACTTGCGGCTTGACCAAATTGAATTTTTACGTCAAAACTTCAAACGGCCATAACTTTTGAACCGTAACTCCGTTTTTAGCAAAATACCTGTCCAAACGACCGAAACAACCTTAACCAGTAGGAACCAGTTAGAACTAGTTAAGAACCGGATATTCCTTTCAAGAACCAGTAAGAACCAGTTAAGATCTAGTTATTTCGGCCAATAAATAGTTAGATCCAAATAGGAACCAGCTATTCCAGCCAAGAACCAGTTAGATCCAGCTAAGAACTGCCTATTCCGGCCAAGAACCAGTACAAACCAGTTAGAACCAAATAAGAACTAGCTATTCCGGCAAATAACCAGTAAGAACCAGTTAAGAACATTCAATTTTGGCCAAGAACCACTTAGATCCAGCTAAGAACTGCCTATTCCTGTTAGGATTTAGAAAATCCATAGTGAATTGTCGGCCCCCCAACTATTGTCTAGCATTTTTTAGCTTGTAGACATTACGTTATCTACTGGTTAGTTAGTTAGTTAGAGTAACACCGTGGAGGACGGGCGGGTCTTTACCCACTGTATGCCTGATCCTCAGCCCGACAGAGTGCGTATTATGTAAAACTATAAATACCTTCTACATCCCAAGGTAGAGGGTTGGACCTTTCATTTCTTAATCTAACCTTCTCTTTGTTTTTCTCTCTCTTTCTCTCTCTAGAAAGGATCCCATCTCCCACTTTCTCTCTCTAAGTTTCTTGCTAAGATTCGAACCATATAATTGATTGTTTGTGTGTTACAATAACCAATATCCAACAATTGGTATCAAGAGCCATGGTTAGATCATAAAGATTGGTTATTTTTGTGTTTTGTTGGTTCGAATTCTATACCCTAAAAGTGGTAAAGTTTGAATTTTGATTGTACTTTTGTGTTTAGAAACATCATAAGTGCTTAGTTTTTGATTTGAAAGGCTTAATTCATCTTGGTTATAGTGTTTTGGATTTGAAATGTTTAGTTTTTAAAGAGTTTCAAGAAAGCGGTTTGAGTGTCGTACTATTTTCTTGTATGCGGTTTGATGTCATTTGGGTGCGATTTGATCTGATCAAGGAAACGATTTGTCAAGTTCTTGGATGCGGTTTGTCTAGATTCGTTGTATCGGAAGCGGTTTGACGTAAGCGGTTTGTCTTTAGCGGTTTGACATAAGCGGTTTGACTTAAGCGGTTTGACTCAAGCGATTTGTCTTTAGCGGTTTGATCTAAGTAGTTTGATAAGAAGAGGTTTGAGTTAAGTGGTTTGATAAGAAGCGGTTTGATAAAAAGCAGTTTAATTTAAGCGGTTTGTATTCCAGCGGTTTGACAATCCTGAAATTTGACTACTGCGATTTGATAAAAAAAACTGAGTTTTGACTTTTGCGGTTTGACTACTTTCGGTTTGACCACTTGCGGCTTGACCAAATTGAATTTTTACGTCAAAACTTCAAACGGCCATAACTTTTGAACCGTAACTCCGTTTTCAGCAAAATACCTGTCCAAACGACCGGAACAACCTTAACCAGTAGGAACCAGTTAGAACTAGTTAAGAACTGGATATTCCTTTCAAGAACCAGTAAGAACCAGTTAAGATCTAGTTATTTCGGCCAATAAATAGTTAGATCCAAATAGGAACCAGCTATTCCAGCCAAGAACCAGTTAGATCCAGCTAAGAACTGCCTATTCCGGCCAAGAACCAGTACAAACCAGTTAGAACCAAATAAGAACTAGCTATTCCGGCAAATAACCAGTAAGAACCAGTTAAGAACATTCAATTTTGGCCAAGAACCACTTAGATCCAGCTAAGAACTGCCTATTCCTGTTAGGATTTAGAAAATCCATAGTGAATTGTCGGCCCCCCAACTATTGTCTAGCATTTTTTAGCTTGTAGACATTACGTTATCTACTGGTTAGTTAGTTAGTTAGAGTAACACCGTGGAGGACGGACGGGTCTTTACCCACTGTATGCCTGATCCACAGCCCGACAGAGTGCGTATTATGTAAAACTATTAATACCTTCTACATCCCAAGGTAGAGGGTTGGACCTTTCATTTCTTAATCTAACCTTCTCTTTGTTTTTCTCTCTCTTTCTCTCTCTAGAAAGGATCCCATCTGCCACTTTCTCTCTCTAAGTTTCTTGCTAAGATTCGAACCATATAATTGATTGTTTGTGTGTTACAATAACCAATATCCAACAATTGGTATCAAGAGCCATGGTTAGATCATAAAGATTGGTTATTTTTGTGTTTTGTTGGTTCGAATTCTATACCCTAAAAGTGTTAAAGTTTGAATTTTGATAGTACTTTTGTGTTTAGAAACATCATAAGTGCTTAGTTTTTGATTTGGAAGGCTTAATTCATCTTGGTTATAGTGTTTTGGATTTGAAATGTTTAGTTTTTAAAGAGTTTCAAGGAAGCGGTTTGAGTGTCGTACTATTTTCTTGTATGCGGTTTGATGTCATTTGGGTGCGATTTGATCTGATCAAGGAAACGATTTGTTAAGTTATTGGATGCGGTTTGTCTAGATTCGTTGTATCGGAAGCGGTTTGACGTAAGCGGTTTGTCTTTAGCGGTTTGACTCAAGCGATTTGTCTTCAGCGGTTTGATCTAAGTAGTTTGATAAGAAGAGGTTTGAGTTAAGTGGTTTGATAAGAAGCGGTTTGATAAAAAGCAGTTTAGTTTAAGCGGTTTGTATTCCAGCGGTTTGACAATCCTGTGATATAACCACTGCGATTAGATCAAAAAAATTGAGTTTTGACTTTTACGGTTTGACT
This sequence comes from Chrysanthemum seticuspe, assembly GCA_019973895.1. Lineage (NCBI taxonomy): Eukaryota > Viridiplantae > Streptophyta > Magnoliopsida > Asterales > Asteraceae > Chrysanthemum > Chrysanthemum seticuspe. Next base: position 245,237,240 of record BPTQ01000003.1, on the reverse strand, counting down.
ACTTGCGGTTTTACCACTTGCGGCTTGACCAAAGTTGACTTTTTACGTCAAAATTTCAAACGGCCATAACGGTCAAAACGACCGGAACAACCTGAACCAGTCGGAACCAGTTAGAACTAGTTAAGAACCAGAGATTCTGGCCAAGAACTAGTAAGAACCAGTTAGAACCAGTTAAGAACTAGCTATTTCAGCCAATAAATAGTTAGATCCAAATAGGAACCAGCTATTCCGGCCAAGAACCAGTTAGATCCAGCTAAGAACTGCCTATTCCAACCAAGAACCAGTACAAACCAGTTAGAACCAGATAAGAACTAGCTATTTCGGCCAATAACCAGTAAGAACCAGTTAAGAACATGTTATTTTGGCCAAGAACCAGTTAGATCAAGCAAAGAATTGCTTATTCCAGTTAGGATTTAAAAAATCCATAGTGAAGTGTCGGTCACCCCAACTATTGTCTAGCATATGTTAGCTCGTAGATATTACGTTAGCTATTAGTTAGTTAGTTAGTTAGTTAGTTAGAGTAACACCGTGGAGGACGGACGGGTCTTTACCCACTGTATGCCTGATCCACAGCCCGACAGAGGGCGTATTATGTAAAACTATAAATACCCTCTACATCCCAAGGTAGAGGGTTGGACCTTTCATTTCTTAATCTAACATTCTTTTTGTTTTTCTCTCACTTTCTCTCTCTAGAAAGGATGCCATCTCTCACTTTCTCTCTCTAAGTTTCTTGCAAAGATTCGAACCATATAATTGATTGTTTGTGTGTTACAATAACTAATATCCAACAATTGGTATCAAGAGCTATGGTTAGATCATGAAGATTGGTTATTTGTGTGTTTTGTTGGTTCAAATTCTATACCCTAAAAGTGTTAAAGTTTGAATTTTGATAGTACTTTTGTGTTTAGAATCATCATAAGAGCTTAGTTTTTTGTTTGGAAATCTTAATTCATCTTGGTTATAGTGTTTTGGATTGGAAAAATTTAGTTTTTGAAGAGTTTCAAGGAAGCAGTTTGAGTCTCGTACTATTTTCTTGTATGATGTGTTGATGTCATTTGGGTGCGATTTGTTCTGATCAAGGAAGTGATGTGTCAAGTTCTTGGATGCGGTTTGTCTAGATTCGTTGTATCGGAAGCGTTTTGACTTAAGCGGTTTGACTTAAGCGGTTTGACTTAAGCGGTTTGACTCAGGCGGTTTGTCTTAAGCGATTTGACAAAAGCGGTTTGACTTAAGCGGTTTGACTCAAGCGATTTGTCTTCAGCGATTTGATCTAAGCGGTTTGATAAGAAGCGGTTCGATTTAAGTGGTTTTATAAGAAGCGGTTTGATAAAAAGCGACTTAATTTAAGCGGTTTGTATTCCAGCGGTTTGACAATCCTGTGATTTTACCACTGTGATTTGATCAAAAAATTTGAGTTTTGACTTTTACGGTTTGACTACTTGCGTTTTGACCACTTGCGGCTTGACCAAAGTTGACTTTTTACGTCAAAACTTCAAATGGCCATAACTTTTGAGCCGTAACTCTGTTTTTAGCGAAATACCTGTGAAAAAGACCGGAACAACCTGAACCAGTAGGAACCAGTTAGAACTAATTAAGAACTAGAGATTCCGACCAAGAACCAGTAAGAACCAGTTAGAACCAGTTAAGAACTAGCTATTCCGGCCAATAAATAGTTAGATCCAAATAGGAACCAGCTATTCTGGCCCAGAACCAGTTAGATCTAGCTAAGAACTGCCTATTCCAGCCAAGAACCAATGCAAACCAGTTAGAACCAAATAAGAACTAGCTATTCCGGCCAAGAACCAGTAAGAACCAGTTAAGAACATGCTATTTTGGCCAAGAACGAGTTAGATCCAGCTAAGAACTGCCTATTCCTATTAGGATTCAGAAAATCCATAGTGAAGTGTCGGTCACCCCAACTATTGTCTAGAATATGTTAGCTCGTAGACATTACGTTATCTATTAGTTAGTTAGTTAGTTAGAGTAACACCATGGAAGACGGACGGGTCTTTACCCTTTTTATGCCTAATCCACAGCCCGACAGAGGTAGTATTATGTAAAACTATAAATACCGTCTACGTCCCAAGGTAGAGGGTTGGACCTTTCATTTCTTAATCTAACCTTCTCTTTGTTTTTCTCTCACTTTCTCTCTCTAGAAAAGATCCTATCTCCCACTTTCTCTCTCTAAGTTTCTTGCTAAGATTTGAACCATATAATTGATTGCTTGTGTGTTACAATAACCAATATCCAACAATTGGTATCAAGAGCCATGGTTAGATCATAAAGATTGGTTATTTGTGTGTTTTGCTGTTTCGAATTCTATACCCTAAAAGTGTTAAAGTTTGAATTTTGATTGTACTTTTGTGTTTAGAATCATCATAAGTGCTTAGTTTTTGGTATAGAAGGCTTAATTCATCTTGGTTATAGTGTTTTGGATAGGAAAAGTTTAGTTTCTGAAGAGTTTCAAGGAAGCGGTTTGAGTCTCGTACTATTTTCTTGTATGCGGTTTGATGTCATTTGGGTGCAATTTGATCTGATCAAGGAAGCGATTTGTCAAGTTCTTGGATGCGGTTTGTCTAGATTCGTTGTATCAGAAGAGGTTTGACTTAAGCGGTTTGACGTAAGCGGTTTGACATAAGTGGTTTAACTTAAGCGGGTTGACTTAAGCGGTTTGACTTAAGCGGTTTATCTTTAGCGGTTTGACATAAGCGGTTTGACTTAAGCGGTTTGACTCAAGCGATTTTTTGCTTCTGCGGTTTGATCTAAGCAGTTTGATAAGAAGCGGTTTGAGTTAAGTGGTTTGATACCAAGCGGTTTGATAAAAACCGGTTTATTTTAGGCGGTTTTATTCTAGCGATTTGACAATCCTGCGATTTGACCACTGCGGTTTGATAAAATAGAATGAGTTTTGACTTTTACGGTTTGACTACTTGCGGCTTGACCAAAGCTGACTTTTTACGTCAAAACTTCAAACGGCCATAACTTTTGAACCGTAACTCTGTTTTTAGCGAAATACCTGTGAAAACGAACGGAACAACCTGAACCAGTAGGAACCAGTTAGAACTAGTTAAGAACTAGAGATTCCGACCAAGAACCAGTAAGAACCAGTTAGAACCAGTTAAGAACTAGCTATTCCGGCCAATAAATAGTTAGATCCAAATAGGAACCAGCTATTCTGGCCAAGAACCAGTTAGATCTAGCTAAGAACTGCCTATTCCAGCCAAGAACCAATACAAACCAGTTAGAACCAAATAAGAACTAGCTATTCCGGCCAATAACCAGTAAGAACCAGTTAAGAACATGCTAATTTGGCCAAGAACGAGTTAGATCCAGCTAAGAACTGCCTATCCTGTTAGGATTCAGAAAATCCATAGTGAAGTGTCGGTCACCCCAACTATTGTCTAGCATATGTTAGCTCGTAGACATTACGTTATCTATTAGTTAGTTAGTTAGTTAGAGTAACGCCATGGAGGACGGACGGGTCTTTACCCTTTTTATGCCGAATCCACAGCGCGACAGAGGTAGTATTATGTAAAACTATAAATACCGTCTACGTCCCAAGGTAGAGGGTTGGACCTTTCATTTCTTAATCTAACCTTCTCTTTGTTTTTCTGTCACTTTCTCTCTCTAGAAAGGATCCCATCTCCCACTTTCTCTCTCTAAGTTTCTTGCTAAGATTCGAACCATATAATTGATTGCTTGTGTGTTACAATAACCAATATCCAACAATTGGTATCAAGAGCCATGGGTAGATCATAAAGATTGGTTATTTGTGTGTTTTGCTGGTTTGAATTCTATACCCTAAAAGTGTTAAAGTTTGAATTTTGATTGTACTTTTTTGTTTAGAATCATCATAAGTGCTTAGTTTTTGGTATAGAAGGCTTAATTCATCTTGGATATAGTGTTTTGGATAGGAAAAGTTTAGTTTCTGAAGAGTTTCAAGGAAGCGGTTTGAGTCTCGTACTATTTTCTTGTATGCGGTTTGATGTCATTTGGGTGCAATTTGATCTGATCAAGGAAGCGATTTGTCAAGTTCTTGGATGCGGTTTGTCTAGATTCTTTGTATCAGAAGAGGTTTGACTTAAGCGGTTTGACGTAAGCGGTTTGACATAAGTGGTTTAACTTAAGCGGGTTGACTTAAACGGTTTGACTTAAGCGGTTTATCTTTAGCGGTTTGACATAAGCGGTTTGACTTAAGCGGTTTGACTCAAGCGATTTGTCTTCTGCGGTTTGATCTAATCGGATTGATAAAAAGCGGTTTGAGTTAAGTGGTTTGATACCAAGCGGTTTGACTCAAGCGATTTTTTGCTTCTGCGGTTTGATCTAAGCAGTTTGATAAGAAGCGGTTTGAGTTAAGTGGTTTGATACCAAGCGGTTTGATAAAAACCGGTTTATTTTAGGTGGTTTGTATTCTAGCGATTTGACAATCCTGCGATTTGACCACTGCGATTTGATAAAATAAAATGAGTTTTGACTTTTACGGTTTGAGTACTTGCGGCTTGACCAAAGTTGACTTTTTACGTCAAAACTTCAAACGGCCATAACTTTTGAACCGTAACTCTGTTTTTAGCGAAATACCTGTGAAAACGACCGGAACAACCTGAACCAGTAGGAACCAGTTAGAACTAGTTAAGAACTAGAGATTCCGACCAAGAACCAGTAAGAACCAGTTAAGAACTAGCTATTCCGGCCAATAAATAGTTAGATCCAAATAGGAACCAGCTATTCTGGCCAAGAACCAGTTAGATCTAGCTAAGAACTGCCTATTCCAGCCAAGAACCAATACAAACCAGTTAGAACCAAATAAGAACTAGCTATTCCGGCCAATAACCAGTAAGAACCAGTTAAGAACATGCTATTTTGGCCAAGAACGTGTTAGATCCAGCTAAGAACTGCTTATTCCTGTTAGGATTCAGAAAATCAATAGTGAAGTGTCGGTCACCCCAACTATTGTCTAGCATATGTTAGCTCGTAGACATTACGTTATCTAATAGTTAGTTAGTTAGTTACAGTAACACCATGGAGGACGGACGGGTCTTTACCCTTTTTATGCCTAATCCACAGCCCGACAGAGGTCGTATTATGTAAAACTATAAATACCGTCTACGTCCCTAGGTAGAGGGTTGGACCTTTCATTTCTTAATCTAACATTCTCTTTGTTTTTCTCTCACTTTCTCTCTCTAGAAAGGATCCCATCTCCCACTTTCTCTCTCTAAGTTTCTTGCTAAGATTCGAACCATAAAATTGATTGCTTGTGTGTTACAATAACCAATATCCAACAATTGGTATCAAGAGCCATGGTTAGATTATAAAGATTATTTATTTGTGTGTTTTGTTGGTTCGAATTCTATACCCTAAAAGTGTTAAAGTTTGAATTTTGATAGTACTTTTGTGTTTAGAATCATCATAAGTGCTTAGTGTTCGGTTTGAGTCTCGTACTATGTTCTTGTATGCGGTTTGATGTCATTTGGGTGCGATTTGATCTGATCAAAGAAGTGATTTGTGAAGTTCTTGGATGTGGTTTGTCTAGATTCGTTGTATCAAAAGCAGTTTGACTTAAGCGGTTTGACGTAAGCGGTTTGACATAAGTGGTTTGACTTAAGCGGTTTGACTCAAGCGGTTTGTCTTTAGCGGTTTGATATAAGTGGTTTGACTTAAGCGGTTTGACTCAAGCGGTTTGTCTTCAGCGGTTTGATCTAAGCGGATTGATAAGAAGCGGTTTGAGTTAAGTGGTTTGATAAGAAGCGGTTTGATAAAAAGCGGTTTGATTTAAGCGTTTTGTATTCCTGTGGTTTGTATTCTAGTGGTTTTACAATCCTAAAATTTGACTACTGCGATTTGGTAAAAAAAACTGAGTTTTGACTTTTGCGGTTTGACTACTTTCGGTTTGACCACTTGCGGCTTGGCCAAAGTTGACTTTTCACGTCAAAACTTCAAACGGCCACAACTTTTGAACCGTAACTCCGTTTTCAGCAAAATACCTGTCCAAACGACCGGAACAACCTTAACCAGTACGAACCAGTTAGAACTAGTTAAGAACCGGATATTCCTTCCAAGAACCAGTAAGAACCAGTTAAGAACTAGTTATTCCAGCCAATAAATAGTTAGATCCAAATAGGAACCAGGTATTCAGGCCAAGAACCAGTTAGATCCAGCTAAGAACTGCCTATTCCGGCCAAGAACCAATACAAACCAGTTAGAACCAGATAAGAACTAGCTATTCCGGCCAATAACGAGTAAGAACCAGTTAGATCCAACTAAGAACTGCCTATTCTTGTTAGGATTTAGAAAATCCATAGTGAAGTGTCGCCCCCCAACTATTGTCTAGCATTTGTTAGCTAGTAGACATTACATTATCTGCTAGTTAGTTAGTTAGTTGAGTAACACCGTGGAGGACGGACGGGTCTTTACCCACTGTATGCCTGATCCATAGCCCGACAGAGGGGGTATCATGTAAAACTATAAATACCCTCTACATCCCAAGGTAGAGGTTTGGACTTTTCATTTCTTAATCTAACCTTCTCTTTGTTTTTCTCTCGCTTTCTCTCTTTAGAAAAGGATCCCATCTCCCACTTTCCCTCTCTAAGTTTCTTGCTAAGATTCGAACCATATAATTGATTGTTTGTGTGTTACAATAACCAATATCCAACAATTGGTATCAAGAGCCATGGTTCGATCATAAAGATTGGTTATTTTTGTGTTTTGTTGGTTCGAATTCTATACCCTAAAAGTGTTAAAGTTTGAATTTTGATAGTACTTTTGTGTTTAGAATCATCATAAGTGCTTATTTTTAGATTTGGAAGGCTTAATTCATTTTGGTTATAGTGTTTTGGATTGGAAATGTTTAGTTTTTGAAGAGTTTCAAGGAAGCAGTTTGAGTCTCGTACTATTTTCTTGTATGCGGTTTGATGTCATTTGGGTGCGATTTGATCTGATCAAGGAAACGATTTGTCAAGTTCTTTGAAAAGGTTTTGTCTAGATTCGTTGTATCGGAAGCGGTTTGACTTAAGCGGTTTGACGTAAGCGGTTTGACATAAGTGGTTTGACTTAAGCGGTTTGACTTAAGTGGTTTAACTCAAGCGGTTTGACTTAAGCGGTTTGACTTAAGCGGTTTGACTTCAGCGGTTTGATCTAAGCAGTTTAATACAAAGCGGTTTGAGTTAAGTGGTTTGATAAGAAGCGGTTTGATAAGAAGCGGTTTAATTTAAGCGGTTTGTATTCCAGCGGTTTGACAATCCTGTGATTTGACCACTGCGATTTGATAAAAAAAATTGAGTTTTGACTTTTACAGTTTGACTACTTACGGCTTGACCAAAGTTGAGTTTTTACGTCAAAACTTCAAACGGCCATAACTTTAGAACCGTAACTATGTTTTTAGCGAAATACCAATCAAAATGACCGGAACAACCTGAACCAGTAGGAACCAGTTAGAACTAGTTAGGAACCAGAGATTCTGGCCAAGAACCAGTAACAACCAGTTAGAACCAGTTAAGAACTAGCTATTTCAGCCAATAAATAGTTAGATCCAAATAGGAACCAGCTATTCCAGCCAAGAACCAGTTAGATCCAGCTAAGAACTGCCTATTCCAACCAAGAACCAGTACAAACCAGTTAGAACCAGATAAGAACTAGCTATTCCGGCCAATAACCAGTAAGAACCAGTTAAAAACATGCTATTTTGGCCAAGAACCAGTTAGATCCATCTAAGAACTGCTTATTCCAGTTAGGATTTAGAAAATCCATAGTGAAGTGTCGGTCACCCCAACTATTGTCTAGCACATGTTAGCTTGTAGATATTACGTTAGCTATTAGTTAGTTAGTTAGTTAGTTAGAGTAACACCGTGAAGGACGGACGGGTCTTTACCCACTTTATGCCTGAACTACACCCCGACAGAGGGCGTATTATGTAAAACTATAAATACCCTCTACATCCCAAGGTAGAGGGTTGGACCTTTCATTTCTTAATCAAACCTTCTCTTTGTTTTTCTCTCACTTTCTCTCTCTAGAAAGGATCCCATCTCCCACTTTCTCTCTCTAAGTTTCTTGCTAAGATTCGAACCATATAATTGATTGGTTGTGTGTTACAAGAACCAATATCCAACAATTGGTATCAAGAGCCACGGTTAGATCATAAAGATTGGTTATTTGTGTGTTTTGTTGGTTCGAATTCTATACCCTAAAAGTGTTAAAGTTTGAATTTTGATAGTACTTTTGTGTTTAGAATCATCATAAGTGCTTAGTTTTAGGTTTGGGACGCTTAATTCATCTTGGTTATTGTGTTTTGGATTGGAAATATTTACTTTTAGAAGAGTTTCAAGGAAGCAGTTTGAGTCTCGTACAATTTTCTTGTATGCGGTTTGATGTCATTTGGGTGTGATTTAATCTGATCACGTAAACGATTTTTCAAGTTTTCGGATGCGGTTTGTCTAGATTCGTTGTATCGGAAGTGGTTTGACATAAGCGGTTTGACGTAAGCGGTTTGACTTAAGCGGTTTGACTTAAGCGGTTTGACTCAAGCGGTTTGACATAAGCGGTTTGAATTAAGCGGTTTGTCTCAAGTGATTTGTCTTCAACGGTTTGATCTAAGAGGTATGAGTTAAGTGGTTTGATAAGAAGCGGTTTGATAAAAAGCGGTTTAATTTAAGCGGTTTGTATTCCAGCGGTTTGACAATCCTGCGATTTGACCACTGCGATTTGATAAAAAAAAATTGAGTTTTGACTTTTACAGTTTGACTACTTGCGGTTTGACCACTTGCGGCTTGACCAAAGTTGAGTTTTTACGTCAAAACTTCAAACGGCCATAACTTTAGAACCGTAACTCTGTTTTTAGGGAAATACCTGTCAAAATGACCGGAACAACCTGAACTAGTAGGAACCATTTAGAACTAGTTAAGAACCAGAGATTTTGGCCAAGAACCAGTAAGAACCAGTTAAGAACTAGCTATTTCAGCCAATAAATAGTTTGATCCAAATAGGAACCAGCTATTCCAGCCAAGAACCAGTTAGATCAAGCTAAGAACTGCCTATTCCAGCCAAGAACCAGTACAAACCAGTTAGAACAAGATAAGAACTAGCTATTCCAGCCAATAACCAGTAAGAACCAGTTAAAAACATGCTATTTTGGCCAAGAACCAGTTAGATCCAGCTAAGAACTGCTTATTCCAGTTACGATTTAGAAAATCCATAGTGAAGTGTCGGTCACCCCAACTGTTGTCTAGCATATGTTAGCTCGTAGATATTACGTTAGCTATTAGTTAGTTAGTTAGTTAGAGTAACACCGTGGAGGACGGACGGGTCTTTACCCACTTTATGCCTGATCTACAGCCCGGCAGAGGGCGTATTATGTAAAACTATAAATACCCTCTACATCCCAAGGTAGAGGGTTGGACCTTTCATTTCTTAATCTAACCTTCTCTTTGTTTTTCTCTCACTTTCTCTCTCTAGAAAGGATCCCATCTCCCACTTTCTCTCTCTAAGTTTCTTGCTAAGATTCAAACCATATAATTGATTGGTTGTGTGTTACAAGAACCAATATCCAACAATTGGTATCAAGAACCATGGTTAGATCATAAGGATTGGTTATTTGTGTGTTTTGTTGGTTCGAATTCTATACCCTAAAAGTGTTAAAGTTTGAATTTTGATAGTACTTTTGTGTTTAGAATCATCATAAGTGCTTAGTTTTTGGTTTGGGACGCTTAAATCATCTTGGTTATTGTGTTTTGGATTGGAAATATTTACTTTTAGAAGAGTTTCAAGGAAGCAGTTTGAGTCTCGTACAATTTTCTTGTATGCGGTTTGATGTCATTTGGGTGCGATTTAATCTGATCAAGGAAACGATTTTTCAAGTTTTTGGATGCGGTTTGTCTAGATTCGTTGTATCGGAAGCGGTTTGACTTAAGCGGTTTGACGTAAGTGGTTTGACTTAAGCGGTTTGACTCAAGCGGTTTGACTCAAGCGGTTTGTCTTTAGCGGTTTGACATAAGCGGTTTGAATTAAGCGGTTTGTCTCAAGCGATTTGTCTTCAACGGTTTGATCTAAGCGGTATGAGTTAAGTGGTTTGATAAGAAGCGGTTTGATAAAAAGCGGTTTTATTTAAGCGGTTTGTATTCCAGCGGTTTGACAATCCTGCGATTTGATCAAAAAAACTGAGTTTTGACTTTTACAGTTTGACTACTTGCGGTTTGACCACTTGCGGCTTGACCAAAGTTGAGTTTTTACTTCAAAACTTCAAACGGCCATAACTTTAGAACCGTAACTTTGTTTTTAGCGAAATACCTGTCAAAATGACCGGAACAACCTGAACCAGTAGGAACCAGATAGAACTAGTTAAGAACCAGAGATTCTGGCCAAGAACCAGTAACAACCAGTTAGAACCAGTTAAGAACTAGCTATTTCAGCCAATAAATAGTTAGATCCAAATAGGAACCAGCTATTCCAGCCAAGAACCAGTTAGATCCAGCTAAGAACTGCCTATTCCAGCAAAGAACCAGTACAAACCAGTTAGAACCAGATAAGAACTAGCTATTCCGGCCAATAACCAGTTAAAAACATGCTATTTTGGCCAAGAACCAGTTAGATCCATCTAATAACTGCTTATTCCAGTTAGGATTTAGAAAATCCATAGTGAAGTGTCGGTCACACCAACTATTGTCTAGCATATGTTAGCTCGTAGATATTACGTTAGCTATTAGTTAGTTAGTTAGTTAGTTAGAGTAACACCGTGGAGGACGGACGGGTCTTTACCCAGTTTATGCCTGATCTACAGCCCGACAGAGGGCGTATTATGTAAAACTATAAATACCCTCTACATCCCAAGGTAGAGGGTTGGACCATTCATTTCTTAATCTAACCTTCTCTTTGTTTTTCTCTCACTTTCTCTCTCTAGAAAGGATCCAATCTCCCACTTTCTCTCTCTAAGTTTCTTGCTAAGATTTTGAACCATATAATTGATTGGTTGTGTGTTACAAGAACCAATATCCAACAATTGGTATCAAGAGCCATGGTTAGATCATAAAGATTGGTTATTTGTGTGTTTTGTTGGTTCGAATTCTATACCCTAAAAGTGTTAAAGTTTGAATTTTGATAGTACTTTTGTGTTTAGAATCATCATAAGTGCTTAGTTTTTGGTTTGGGACGCTTAATTCATCTTTGTTATTGTGTTTTGGATTGGAAATATTTACTTTTAGAAGAGTTTCAAGGAAGCAGTTTGAGTCTCGTACAATTTTCTTGTATGCGGTTTAATGTCATTTGGGTGCGATTTAATCTGATCAAGGAAACGATTTTTCAAGTTTTTGGATGCGGTTTGTCTAGATTCGTTGTATCGGAAGTGGTTTGACTTAAGCGGTTTGACGTAAGCGGTTTGACTTAAGCGGTTTGACTTAAGCGGTTTGACTCAAGCGGTTTGTCTTTAGCGGTTTGACATAAGCGGTTTGAATTAAGCGGTTTGTCTCAAGCGATTTGTCTTCAACGGTTTGATCTAAGCGGTATGAGTTAAGTGGTTTGATAAGAAGCGGTTTGATAAAAAGCAGTTTAATTTAAGCGGTTTGTATTCCAGCGGTTTGATAATCCTGCGATTTGACCACTTCGATTTGATAAAAAAATTGATTTTTGACTTTTACAGTTTGACTACTTGCGGTTTGACCACTTGCGGCTTGACCAAAGTTGAGTTTTTACGTCAAAACTTCAAACGGCCATAACTTTAGAACCGTAACTCTGTTTTTAGCGAAATACCTGTCAAAATGAGCGGAACAACTTGAACCAGTAGGAACCAGTTAGAACTAGTTAAGAACCAGATAGAACCAGTTAAGAACTAGCTATTTCAGCCAATAAATAGTTAGATATAAATAGGAACCAGCTATTCCAGCCAAGAACCAGTTAGATCCAGCTAAGAACTGCCTATTCCAGCCAAGAACCAGTACAAACCAGTTAGAACCAGATAAGAACTAGCTATTCTAGCCAATAACTAGTAAGAACCAGTTAAAAACATGCTATTTTGGCCAAGAACCAGTTAGATCCAGCTAAGAACTGTTTATTCCAGTTAGGAGTTAGAAAATCCATAGTGAAGTGTCGGTCACCCCAACTATTATCTAGCATATGTTAGCTCGTTGATATTACGTTAGCTATTAGTTAGTTAGTTAGTTAGAGTAACACCGTGGAGGACGGACGGGTCTTTACCCAGTTTATGCCTGATCTACAGCCCGACAGAGGGCGTATTATGTAAAACTATAAATACCCTTGATGAGTGTGTAAATACTCATCATTTTTGGGTCAATCTGAACTGCAAAACGTTTAAAAATGCTCAGAAATGCATCAAAATACTGAAAATATCTCAAAATTGCATTTTATATGTTTCAGATGCAAAATGTTTAAAATCAGATGAAAAATGAGCTAAATTTGCATAATTGGCAGTTTCAGTCCCCCAAGTTTCAAAAATTGTCAGAAATAGTCCCTGAGCCTTAATTTCAAAAGAAAAGTCACCAAAGGTCCTTTTAAAATCATAACTTGTCAAAGTTAGTCCTTTGGTGAAAAATGTCAAAAGTTTTGAGAAATTACAAGATTGGTCCTTCAAGTTTGAAAATTGGCAAAAGTGGCCCTTGGAAAATTGGAAAATGTCAAGTTTGGTCCTTGTACTATGGAAGCTTGTCACTTATAGTCCATTGGAGCAACTTTGATAATATGGCAGCATTGGTCCCTTAATTTTCAGAAATTACAAAAGTAGTCCTTGTTTATTAAAAGAACTAAACCCCTTTGGACTTGTCACAAACCCAAATGGACCCTGCCATAAGCCTTTTGGACCCCCTACTTTTGGACCCCTTCCCCTTTAATATTTAAACACCAGTCAAAGAAGGTCAAACCCCTCACGGGTTCCCTCCTTTTTCACTGTCATCCCCTACACAAACCTGCAACACTCAAGCACCCCATCCCCCCAGCTCATCACCCACTCAACTTGTTCCCCCCACCTCTCCTAACAATCCAAATAAGCATTTAATGCTTCATCCCCTTTGCACTCAACCCCAACTGTCAAAAGCATTTTCCCGCCAAAATACAATCAAGGGCCAAGACGACTTCTAGCTATCCAATGGTCTTGATTTCAAGTGGGATTCACTCAAAGATGAGAGAGAAGCAGTTTGGGTATAAAAAGGAAGCAAGAGGAGAAAGAGAAGGGTAGTAGTTAGTTTATAGATTTTCCTTAATGTCGTTTTTTAAATAAATGTTTTAGTTTAAATAAAAATGTTGTAATTTCAGTTTCTCTGTATCACATTTAAGTTAAATCATCATTGTAGTGTGTTGTTGAGTATCAATCCAAGTTTTTTATATAAGTTTCATGTTTCATGTTACTGTTGCAAATTTCAGTCTCAATTTCTTATGTTTAAGCTTTCAGTAGCTTGTTTTTAAGCTCAAACAAGTTATTTAAACTCTTTATAACCTTTTTGTAAGCTTGTAATTAATTTTCAAGCAACTTTGTGAAATGGTCAACTAAAGTCAACTGTGAAGTGAAATTGTGGTTCAAGCAGTTTGGAAATGGAATGGGTTGATGCAAAGTTGATATTGGGTTGGATTAGCTTAGGATAGAGTAGTTATGGTTCTGGTTTGAAGCTGCAATATCAGTTGGATACTTGTGAGTTTTGTTTATCTCCTTTTCATTTTTAGCTCAATTTGCATACTATGCTTGTGTTTGTATCTGTGTTCATTGATGGCCTGGACCTCTTCAGTAGTTGTAATTAGCATATCTAGATTAAGTGTCAAGGATAGCTTAAGCTAATAAGGTGGTTTTCAGTTTAAAAAGTGCATATCAGTGGAAAAAGTGGTGTTTGGTTTTGCTGTCAAATCTATGTTTAAGGATTGCTCAGTGGTAGAAACTTGTTAGTTTAGGTTTGTTTAGCTCATTTGAGCTCATTGCAGTCATAAACTTGTGCCTGCATAGGCTCAAAGTCAAGTTTCATCCTTAATCTGTCTTAAGCACTTACTGTTAGGATTTTTAGAAAGCAAAAGCTCATTTTGTGTTTAAATATCATAGATATAGATTGCATTAGCTTTATTTGGTCATATTACATTATAATCAGTCCTTAAAATTAGTTGCTAAGTTCATATAAGTCAAACCTTTCAAATCTGTCAAAAAGTCAATATTGAAAAATCCATTTTGAGCCCAACTAGGGAGATTTTTCTTGGATTCATTTCTGAGCCTAATCATGTGAAACTTTGGATTTAAGAACTTATACTGGTCTATTTTATTATTATCATTTTTGTCAAATTTTGTCAATTTTTTTTAAGCCTCAAATGGGCTTGTCAATTGGGACTTATTTGCCCTGTGCAACTGACTCAGTTAACACTGAGTCTGCACAGGGGTCTTGCAGGGCCTGCCACAAGCTTAGTTTAGCTCATCTAGGTCTGAGCCTTGGTTCATAGATAGCCACCCAGGTCTAGCTTAGGATCCAGCTTTTGGTTTTCATTTTTAGCTTATTGGGTAACTTGTGCTTAGGCTGCAAGTAGGCACCTAAATCTGCTTTTAGCTCATAAGCTCAAATCTTCCATGTCTTTGTAGTTTGCAATTTTGAGGTTTAGGATAGTTGTTTTTAGTTCATTTTGAGTTCTTGTAACATATTAAAGCTTCTGTTACAGTTTGGTGTGCAGTTGTGACCATTAGCTTATCTTAAGTGCTTATTTATAAGCACTTTGCACATCAGTTTCATATTCTTTCACACAACCCACTGTTTTTCCATTTTTCCTAGATTCACAATATTATTTTAGGCTTATCTTGAATTTTTCATATTTTTCCAAGTCAGTTTGTTATTTTTCCTTATTTAAGACAGTTTTTAAGTCATTTTAATTAGCGTTTAATACAAAAAATTAAGAAAAGTTTCAAAAAAATAATTTTTCATTTTTCTTAAGTTAAGATAAATATAAAAAGTCAAAAAAATATTTTTCCAGATTTTTCTTAGTTAAATTTGTATTTTTAAATAATTTAAGTAGTTTTAAATAGTTTTTAATTCTTAAAAATAGAAAAATAATCAGAAAAATACAAAAATAGTTTTGAAAATTATCTTTTGATATTTTAGATTTTTCCAAGTCATAACTTTATTTTTCTAGCTTTATTTCATATTTTCTTGTATTTTAGGCTATTATTAAATAGTTAAAAATAGTTTTTAATTAATAATAATTAGATAAATAGTTATAAAAATAATTTTCTTTTTCTAAAAATTTTCTTTTATCATTAGGTTTGTAAAAATATCATTTTCATATTTTTAGGATTAATACTGCTTCAGTTTCATATTTTCAATTGTACATTACGTAGTTTTTAAATTAAGTTTTATAAAAATATAAAATCAAAAACATCATTTTGCAAATAGTGATAGCGTTTATTTAACATTTTTTATCTTTTTAACTTTTTTTAATTTGCATTTAAGCCCCTGTGGTTTATGAACTTTTTCTGTAGTTATAATAATTCAAATCCCTCTTTTCCGTTCAAATCTCTCGATCACTATACGTTTGGTGATTCTTCGCACAGCTCGCTGGGACATAACGACCCGGGGAAACACTATACTCTCCAGATCTTCATTGAGTTTGTTTCCGAACCGTTTTAAGTTTCTTACGGTCGGCCATTCATAAGTGGCCGGCTTGTGTGAGAAAACTTGACTGTTCGGGAGCGAATCAAATTTTTGGCGCCGCTGCCGGGGAGCTGTGCTGATTATCTTCCGTTTAGCAGATTAGTGATTTGAATATTCACTCTTTGTTTATACCATTTATCTATATCTATATATATATTTTCTTACAAAAACATCCAAAAACATCTTAAAAATCAAAAACCCAAAAAGATTTTCTTTCTTATTTTTGCAAAATGTTTATCCAAAAACCCAAAAATATTCATCTTTACCCTCTTACCCTTTTTGATTCTTTATCCCTTTACCCTCTGTCCATTTGATTCTAACTTCTTCTTCTCATGGAATCTCTCGACTACGACGAATTCTGGGACGAAGTTGAAAAACGTCATACTTTATCACAAATGTCAAGAATTCGTGTTGTTCGTGATGATCCATTAATTCTGCGTAGGGAAATGGAACGAGAAACCGGGGTGACAAAGGACCAGGTACTTCCCTCTAATAATGGAAGTGCTAAGTACGTCCAACCTACGGTTATCCAAAGATCTAAACCCTCAATTGCTCCTAAGCCGTCTAAGATTGATCCTAAACTTTCACGATTTACGGTTAAAAGCAAGCATGCAGAATTTAGACCGGTGACTAGCAAGAATGACTTGCCTAATCTTCACGTTTCTCAAGAACCAGAACCAGAGACCATAACGGAAGTGGTGGAAATTGCTAGCTCTCAGAGCACACCACTTGTCCCACCTTCGGATTTTTCAAAATGTTCTTCGAGACTTGATAGTCATTCGGATCACCATGTTGGTTTTGTTGATTCTTTGAATAAACTGATTCCTTCTAATAACTCTCAAATGAAATCGTTTATTCCTTGTGTCGGTTGTGGTGAGCCTCTTTTTGGTTCACCCTGTCGTTGGTGTACGTGTGTACAATGTGGTAATGATATTCATAACGGGAGTTGTTTGTTTTGTGGTTCGAGGAATTCATTTGATTATGATCCTAATCCGAACTCATTTAACGACCCCTCAAACTTTTCCAATTACCCACCACAGCCCGACTTATCTTCATATAATCAACATTACTGTTGTGAATTTTGTGGAGGTCCTCACCCAGGATTTGAGTGTCAATCCGGAAACACGTTTGTCTATGAACAGTTTTCCGGTAATGCTCAGAACTTTGGTTATGACCAAAATCCATATGATTCACCAGTCCAGACTCAACAGTTTTACTGTTGTGAGTACTGTGGAGGTCCCCACTTCAGCTCTGATTGTCAAATAAGGAACCCAGTTCCTTGTAACAATCATGACTCTTACATGTTTGACAATTTCCAACCTCCACAGCACCATACGGTTCAAACTCCACCTGAGCCGTTGTCTCAAGAAATCTCCCAAGATTTTGAAACCATAATGAAAACACTTGATGATATGATTAGTAACTTTAATAATCAAGTGAGTGGTGAAAAGACCATGGGAGAATTGCTAGCCGAAGAACGAGAGGCCTGCCAATCTAGGGAAGAGTTATTAGTCCTAGAGCATGCAGCTCTAAGACGTTCCCAATTTCTTAAGGCAGCTCTATATGATGATGACGAGGAGAGTATTTCTTTTAAGAATATTATTTCTCAACTCCCTCAGTCAGTTGATATCCCAGCAGTTGAGATTCCATCTCAAACAACTGCTATCACACCCGAAGCTCCCACTCACTCTCTGAACATGGGGGACGAGCATCTTGACACTGTTCCTGAAAAGGAATCGGACGAATTCATAAAGTCTAGTGTTGAGAGCCTTGTCCCAATCCCGAGAGAGTCACAGGGAACTTTTGATCATATGTGTGATTCTCTTTCCCCTCTTGAGTGTTCAAAAGATCATTTTGAAACTTTCTCCGATGTTAGCGATGATTGTACTTCTCATGGAAACATCGAGTATGTTGAGGCATCACTCCCACAGTCTGATGCTGATCATCTTCTTGAGGAGTTCACCGATGAACTCACTCACATCAATGATCGTTCACTCACTTCTTACCCTAACAGTCCAATAGAGAATGTTGATCACTTTGTTCCCGAAACATTCAAAGCTACTTTCACCAATCCTCTAATTGAATTCGACTCTGAATTCACTTCAATTTCTGAGAATCCACTCTTTGATACTCAGATTGAGGATAGTGATGAGCCCACGATGGAACAAGAGTTCACAATATCACTTCATGTGAATGATTCTCTTCATAAAGAGTTCTCCGGTGAACTCTCTCATGACATATCTCCTCCGGAACATGATCATTTTTATTTTGATCTTGAGGATGATATTGGCTCGGAGGAAGGTATACTCTATCATATGAGTTTGCTTATTAATGATACTACCCTCACCCTTCCTCCCATTATGTCTACATTTGAGGATGAAGAATGGATCTTGATTGTTATCAAAATCTTTCTTCCTTTCCTCAAATATCTTGTGATTTCTCTTCATCTTCACTCCTTCGGGAATGAAGACACTATCTTTGACCCCGGCATTTTCATTTATCATTTTTGAGCCGGTTCTATGTATATCTCTTCGGTGTGGAACTTTCACGTGCTTCAAATGTTTGTCCAAACATCTTGAATGAAATTCCGATGGAGATTGTTTCTTCCACTTTGCTTCCCCATGAACAAATGAATTCGGGGTCGAGTCAAGCTAGCGACTCGGTAATCAAAAACAGTAGCTAAACATGGGTTTTCACCCATGTGTTCCACCCTAGTGTGGGGGAGTTGCCCCACATGTTATATATATAAGTTTTTTCAAAAAAAAAAAAAAAAAAAAAAAAAAAAAAAAAAAATCTTTCAAATAATGGCCGTAGTATTTCCCTTTTACGTTCTCTGTTTCGGCATAACCGCCGGTACTTTGAATATTGAGGGCAATATTCATTTCTAGTGTGGGGGGGAATTCTCACGAATTTTATCACGTAATTATACCGCCTAATTCCCCCGTTTTTGGCCAAAAAAAAAAAATTTTTTTTTTTGTGGAGTAAGTGTTTTTCACTTACTCAACATATGGTTATCAGTCCGCCATGTCTAATGAACAAAAGGATTGGCTAATCCAGGAGCAAACGGCTCTTGGTAAAGATATCTCAAATCCGTTGACGGCTTGCAATTTGCCCAAAATTGTATGGTATTCAGCTCACCATATCCTTAAAAGTGAAGAGTTGGCTAGCCCGCAAGTTTATGGCTTGTGGTAAAGGCAGTGGAAAAACCATAATTGGTAATCAGCTCACCAAAGATAATATTGATAATTTATCTAAGAGTTGGCTAGTCCAGAAGCAAACGGCTTCTGGTAAAGACAAATCAAATCCGTTGGAAGCTGGTGGTTTGCTCAAAATCACATGGTTATCGGTGTACCATAGTTCTTACTTGAACTGAAACATTTGGCTACTCCAGAAGTAATGGCTTTTGGTAAAGAGATTCAAATCCATTAAGTTTTTCTCAAAAGATTGCTAGGGACTAGCAATAGTTTAGTGTGGGGGATTGATGAGTGTGTAAATACTCATCATTTTTGGGTCAATCTGAACTGCAAAACGTTTAAAAATGCTCAGAAATGCATCAAAATACTGAAAATATCTCAAAATTGCATTTTATATGTTTCAGATGCAAAATGTTTAAAATCAGATGAAAAATGAGCTAAATTTGCATAATTGGCAGTTTCAGTCCCCCAAGTTTCAAAAATTGTCAGAAATAGTCCTTGAGCCTTAATTTCAAAAGAAAAGTCACCAAAGGTCCTTTTAAAATCATAACTTGTCAAAATTAGTCCTTTGGTGAAAAATGTCAAAAGTTTTGAGAAATTACAAGATTGGTCCTTCAAGTTTGAAAATTTGCAAAAGTGGCCCTTGGAAAATTGGAAAATGTCAAGTTTGGTCCTTGTACTATGGAAGCTTGTCACTTATAGTCCCTTGGAGCAACTTTGATAATATGGCAGCATTGGTCCCTTAATTTTCAGAAATTACAAAAGTAGTCCTTGTTTATTAAAAGAACTAAACCCCTTTGGACTTGTCACAAACCCAAATGGACCCTGCCATAAGCCTTTTGGACCCCCTACTTTTGGACCCCTTCCCCTTTAATATTTAAACACCGGTCAAAGAAGGTCAAACCCCTCACGGGTTCCCTCCTTTTTCACTGTCATCCCCTACACAAACCTGCAACACTCAAGCACCCCATCCCCCCAGCTCATCACCCACTCAACTTGTTCCCCCCACCTCTCCTAACAATCCAAATAAGCATTTAATGCTTCATCCCCTTTGCACTCAACCCCAACTGTCAAAAGCATTTTTCCGCCAAAATACAATCAAGGGCCAAGATGACTTCTAGCTATCCAATGGTCTTGATTTCAAGTGGGATTCACTCAGAGATGAGAGAGAAGCAGTTTGGGTATAAAAAGGAAGCAAGAGGAGAAAGAGAAGGGTAGTAGTTAGTTTATAGATTTTCCTTAATGTCGTTTTTTAAATAAATGTTTTAGTTTAAATAAAAATGTTGTAATTTCAGTTTCACTGTATCACATTTAAGTTAAATCATCATTGTAGTGTGTTGTTGAGTATCAATCCATGTTTTTTATATAAGTTTCATGTTTCATGTTACTGTTGCAAATTTCAGTCTCAATTTCTTATGTTTAAGCTTTCAGTAGCTTGTTTTTAAGCTCAAACAAGTTATTTAAACTCTTTATAACCTTTTTGTAAGCTTGTAATTAATTTTCAAGCAACTTTGTGAAATGGTCAACTAAAGTCAACCGTGAAGTGAAATTGTGGTTCAAGCAGTTTGGAAATGGAATGGGTTGATGCAAAGTTGATATTGGGTTGGATTAGCTGTCACAATTCTCAATTTTTGGTCATTTCTCAAAACAATTCACGTTTCACAATTTCATCATTTATCGTAAACTAGCTTTGCGTGTTCCAAATTCGCGTAACCTTTATGGTTTAGCGGCGAATTCATGATCATAACATCACGAACATTTCATATGGACTAAGTTTAGTCTACATTTCATTAACATCATTTGCATCATATTAGTTCATTCATGACTTTGCATTTTACCTTAAACGCGTAAATTTTATATTAAATAAACGTTATCGCGTGAGTTATTATTTTGAGCATTTAATCCGTTATTTCTAAAAATGATCCCGACATATTTTTATACTTACATTTAGTTTATAAAAACAATATTTGAGTTTACCTAATGTTCTAAAATTATTTTGTATATAAATCGTTAAATTTATATTATTACGATATTTTTCTTAAAAACTACACTATAATTATTATATCACTCAAATTTCACAAGGAATGTATTTTTACAATTTTTATAATATCATTATACTCTATTTTGATCTATTAAAAATTTACTTGTACCTAAAAGCTACCAAAACCTTACAAGTTATTATTATTTACATATTCACTTACACTTTTCTTACAAGTATACAAGTATATACATAATGTAAAAAAAAAAAAAAAAAACATATTTTGAGAGACAACTTCCCCCAAAAACCGGCCTATGGGGGGGGGGGTAACAATTAATGTGTGTTGAATTATTTCTTTGATAGTATATACTTACACTCCAAACCATTTCATTCATTCTACTCAAGTTATTTCAAAGATTAGTAAAGTTTTCTTTCTCTTGGTTGTCTCTCTCAAAACCGGTTCTAACAAGGGGTACAAAGGGATCATCAAATTTTTCAAGCTCAAGTGTTAAAACAATCTAGATTACACTCTTGTTTAGGTTTTGAAATAAAAACCTAGGGTGTTTAGGTTAATCCTTGTTCTAATCACCTCATCATATCACTTGTAAGCATCTCATGTTTATTTTTCATCTTACATATTCATTTCATACTCATCTCATCATTTTTGAGCAAAAACATGCATGACATATGTGTATTTATACCATTTTTACTTTGATTTTAGAGTTTTATACATATAAAGTCATCCTATAATTATTCTCTTGGTACATATTGGTCTTGATGATGTTTAGGAACCCATGACACCCTAAGAAGGTGTATGGTAGGATTAGAATAACTTTGGAGTTGTTTTGAAGGGATTGGAATAGGTTTAGTACGAGAAAAACTATTTTCGACTAGTATATAAAGTGTTCTGTCCTTGTTTTGTTTTTCTGGAAAATCCGACAGTAGGCACGAATTTTTGGCCTTGATATTTAGAAAATATACTTTAAAACGAATCTGTGGCCGCTTGAACGGATTAAAACGGAGTTATAACGAAGAAGTTATGGATTTTACAAGTTTGACGACGAAATATACATTTTCAGAAATTTCAGCATACTATTATTATTTTGTACGAGTCAAAAACGAGCCTTAAGCTTTACAAATTATTTCGACTTATCAAAAATATATTAGTATACTTTGATACGAAGCTAAGGACGTATTATACGTAGAAAACGGATTTGAAACGACAAAGATATGCAAGTTTTCATAAAATGGCCGTAACTATTATTTTCAGAAAAACTATATTATTTTTACGAGACAAGTGTTACGGTAACTAAAACGACCATGTTGAGGGCTGTTTTTAATGAGGATGTGGAACTTTTTGGAACGAAATGTCTTCTAATAATAATCGAGATCATCGAGCATATTTTCTAAAACAACCAACCGTTTGTATAGCGGAGTTATAATAAATTATTTACGAATGCTTAAACTTGGCTGAAACTCACTTTTTGAACCACAATTCGACAAAATCACCATCTTTAACCCTTATTATCTTTACGTTCGAGACCTCTTTGACGAAAACTCCTGAACTGAAACTTCTAGATTTTGATACAAACTTTCCAAAACCGTCGAGTTCGTTTCCTAACGTTCGACGTACACTATCTTACGACTAGTTTTTCAAAGCCATTTTTGTCACTTTCAAGAAATTTCCGACGACATTGTTTTACGACGAAAAGTGATAATTTCATTATAAATCATTATAAACCATTGTAGGATGACATTTTGACGTAAATACTTGTAAAGTGATTTTTGGATGGTCAGGACGTCAAAAGTGTATTTTTCGACGAAGAGTATTTTTTTCAAAATTCACAAGTGGTATAAATAACATACGAAATGCATGCATAACATTACATCATAACTCATTGAGTATCATATCATTCATTTTAGGTCGCGGATAGTTTCCGAGCCTCATTTTCTTGCACTTCATTTTGTTAGCATATCAATCACACCAGGTGAGTTCGTAGCCCCACTTTCTATTACGTATTTGTCTTACAAACTCTTTGGGGGAGATACATGCTCAATTACTTACTTTCACTATCACAAATATTCTAAACTTTGACATATTACTGTGAGTTCATACCCCACTTTTACTCGTTTAAATTCTTACAAACTATTTGGGGGAGATACATGCTTAAATACTTGTTTCACTCTTGCGAATACTCAAACCATTTATACAATTGTGTTACAATATACTTCTTATACACTTTGGACATTATGTGTGGTTTATTGCGATATGTGCCTTAATGTGCTAAACTAGTTTTCAATTATGCATCAACATACAAACTTTAGCAACTGGTTAACTCCTGCGGGAGCCGGCGGAGAGGTATTGATAGTACTATCGGGCTGACGCCCCCACCCTTGGGTCCTTGATGACGAGACCTGGGGTGAATATAATATGTTATTCAATGAAACAGTACAAACAATTTAGACTTGTCAAGAGGTTCAGTTGGCTGTGATTCTTTGCATTAAGTACATGTATATATCGTATGCACCTATGTCCTACTTACAAACAAGATTGACAATTCTATATTTTGGCAATGGGTTGTAAACACACAGGTTGCAAGTTTTGTATGGGCGGAACTTGGAACTGAGTGGATTTACAATGCCTTTGCTGCATAAACAATTTTTGGAAGGCTATTAATTTACAAGCATCCCAACATGAGTTGTTGGAAGACCCTTGTGGTGACGATTATACTTTTAACTACCTTGATGCGCATAATCATAATTGTCATACTATTTTTAGCAGTGGGTTGTAAACACACAGGTTGCAAGTTTTGTATTGGCGGGACTTGGAACTGAGTGGATTTACGATGCCTTTGCTTTGCGAACTATTCTATATGACCAAAAACTTTGCCTTTGTTACATAAACACTCTTTTAAGGCTTTACTTGTTAACCAAACTCTATGAACTCACCAACCTTTGTGTTGACACTTTTTAGCATGTTTTATCTCAGGTATCTAAGGCATTCACTTCATGGCATGCATATGGACACATCATAGAGTCGTGGTGACGACGCGTCTCACATGGGATTTATACACTTTAAAAACATAGTTTGGCTTGTAACAAACTTATTTCCGCACAAGTTGATTTTCATTTGAGACCAATACTTTGTAAACTCTGATTGTTTTAATAAATTAAACGATGTGTTTTCCAAACGACACTTTAGGTCGTTCGATATAACTGTAACTTTGATGCTATGACAGTCCTCCCCAAGGTATTCAATTCCGCTGCAAAACAGGTAATTTGGGGGTGTGACAGATTGGTATCAGAGAATCGGTTATAGAGAACTAGGTTGCATCATTGACCCTAGACTATAACCACATCATCATAGCATCTCATCATATCATTATAAGTGCACATTCTTTATACATGCGGACTTATGACTCAACACCAAACATCATATGAGTCGATTAGTTCAAGCATTGCATAGTTACTCCTAAATTATACATAGCCTGATCACCTATGTCTAATTCAGGAAGAATCATGCAATGAAGGGAGTAGTAGTCTCATATGTGTAAGCAATTCCGTAATCAAGCCAAATTTTCAAAAGATTTTCTTCAAACCACTTGTTTCCAGATTGATCCGAGTGACAGTTCTTGTTTGATGAGTTGCAAAGATCGAGCTAGAAACAAGTCGTTACCTAAACCGATTTAGCCTAATCGTATGACAGTTCTTGTTAGATGAGTTGTGGGATTAAGTAAAAATCGGTTACCAAAAAGTCTTTTAAAAATTTTGCTTGAGAATGGGAAAGCTTGTCTCATCGAGCCTAATCATAAGAAAGCATGTATTTAGGATAGGAATTGCTCACGATAGCACAGGAACGTATCTTGTGGGACGAGTAACTCATATGCATGAGCATTGACATAATCATTTAGACCATGCACGAGCATAAACTTTTAGAACCCTTGTCGAGGTTCGAACTATAGTATCATCGATTGAATCACGAGGACGTGATTCCTCTGACATGGGAAGAATGTCACAATTCTCAATTTTTGGTCATTTCTCAAAACAATTCACGTTTCACAATTTCATCATTTATCGTAAACTAGCTTTGCGTGTTCCAAATTCGCGTAACCTTTATGGTTTAGCGGCGAATTCATGATCATAACATCACGAACATTTCATATGGACTAAGTTTAGTCTACATTTCATTAACATCATTTGCATCATATTAGTTCATTCATGACTTTGCATTTTACCTTAAACGCGTAAATTTTATATTAAATAAACGTTATCGCGTGAGTTATTATTTTGAGCATTTAATCCGTTATTTCTAAAAATGATCCCGACATATTTTTATACTTACATTTAGTTTATAAAAACAATATTTGAGTTTACCTAATGTTCTAAAATTATTTTGTATATAAATCGTTAAATTTATATTATTACGATATTTTTCTTAAAAACTACACTATAATTATTATATCACTCAAATTTCACAAGGAATGTATTTTTACAATTTTTATAATATCATTATACTCTATTTTGATCTATTAAAAATTTACTTGTACCTAAAAGCTACCAAAACCTTACAAGTTATTATTATTTACATATTCACTTACACTTTTCTTACAAGTATACAAGTATATACATAATGTAAAAAAAAAAAAAAAAAAACATATTTTGAGAGACAACTTCCCCCAAAAACCGGCCTATGGGGGGGGGGGGGGGGTAACAATTAATGTGTGTTGAATTATTTCTTTGATAGTATATACTTACACTCCAAACCATTTCATTCATTCTACTCAAGTTATTTCAAAGATTAGTAAAGTTTTCTTTCTCTTGGTTGTCTCTCTCAAAACCGGTTCTAACAAGGGGTACAAAGGGATCATCAAATTTTTCAAGCTCAAGTGTTAAAACAATCTAGATTACACTCTTGTTTAGGTTTTGAAATAAAAACCTAGGGTGTTTAGGTTAATCCTTGTTCTAATCACCTCATCATATCACTTGTAAGCATCTCATGTTTATTTTTCATCTTACATATTCATTTCATACTCATCTCATCATTTTTGAGCAAAAACATGCATGACATATGTGTATTTATACCATTTTTACTTTGATTTTAGAGTTTTATACATATAAAGTCATCCTATAATTATTCTCTTGGTACATATTGGTCTTGATGATGTTTAGGAACCCATGACACCCTAAGAAGGTGTATGGTAGGATTAGAATAACTTTGGAGTTGTTTTGAAGGGATTGGAATAGGTTTAGTACGAGAAAAACTATTTTCGACTAGTATATAAAGTGTTCTGTCCTTGTTTTGTTTTTCTGGAAAATCCGACAGTAGGCACGAATTTTTGGCCTTGATATTTAGAAAATATACTTTAAAACGAATCCGTGGCCGCTTGAACGGATTAAAACGGAGTTATAACGAAGAAGTTATGGATTTTACAAGTTTGACGACGAAATATACATTTTCAGAAATTTCAGCATACTATTATTATTTTGTACGAGTCAAAAACGAGCCTTAAGCTTTACAAATTATTTCGACTTATCAAAAATATATTAGTATACTTTGATACGAAGCTAAGGACGTATTATACGTAGAAAACGGATTTGAAACGACAAAGATATGCAAGTTTTCATAAAATGGCCGTAACTATTATTTTCAGAAAAACTATATTATTTTTACGAGACAAGTGTTACGGTAACTAAAACGACCATGTTGAGGGCTGTTTTTAATGAGGATGTGGAACTTTTTGGAACGAAATGTCTTCTAATAATAATCGAGATCATCGAGCATATTTTCTAAAACAACCAACCGTTTGTATAGCGGAGTTATAATAAATTATTTACGAATGCTTAAACTTGGCCGAAACTCACTTTTTGAACCACAATTCGACAAAATCACCATCTTTAACCCTTATTATCTTTACGTTCGAGACCTCTTTGATGAAAACTCCTGAACTGAAACTTCTAGATTTTGATACAAACTTTCCAAAACCGTCGAGTTCGTTTCCTAACGTTCGACGTACACTATCTTACGACTAGTTTTTCAAAGCCATTTTTGTCACTTTCAAGAAATTTCCGACGACATTGTTTTACGACGAAAAGTGATAATTTCATTATAAATCATTATAAACCATTGTAGGATGACATTTTGACGTAAATACTTGTAAAGTGATTTTTGGATGGTCAGGACGTCAAAAGTGTATTTTTCGACGAAGAGTATTTTTTTCAAAATTCACAAGTGGTATAAATAACATACGAAATGCATGCATAACATTACATCATAACTCATTGAGTATCATATCATTCATTTTAGGTCGCGGATAGTTTCCGAGCCTCATTTTCTTGCACTTCATTTTGTTAGCATATCAATCACACCAGGTGAGTTCGTAGCCCCACTTTCTATTACGTATTTGTCTTACAAACTCTTTGGGGGAGATACATGCTCAATTACTTACTTTCACTATCACAAATATTCTAAACTTTGACATATTACTGTGAGTTCATACCCCACTTTTACTCGTTTAAATTCTTACAAACTATTTGGGGGAGATACATGCTTAAATACTTGTTTCACTCTTGCGAATACTCAAACCATTTATACAATTGTGTTACAATATACTTCTTATACACTTTGGACATTATGTGTGGTTTATTGCGATATGTGCCTTAATGTGCTAAACTAGTTTTCAATTATGCATCAACATACAAACTTTAGCAACTGGTTAACTCCTGCGGGAGCCGGCGGAGAGGTATTGATAGTACTATCGGGCTGACGCCCCCACCCTTGGGTCCTTGATGACGAGACCTGGGGTGAATATAATCTGTTATTCAATGAAACAGTACAAACAATTTAGACTTGTCAAGAGGTTCAGTTGGCTGTGATTCTTTGCATTAAGTACATGTATATATCGTATGCACCTATGTCCTACTTACAAACAAGATTGACAATTCTATATTTTGGCAATGGGTTGTAAACACACAGGTTGCAAGTTTTGTATGGGCGGAACTTGGAACTGAGTGGATTTACAATGCCTTTGCTGCATAAACAATTTTTGGAAGGCTATTAATTTACAAGCATCCCAACATGAGTTGTTGGAAGACCCTTGTGGTGACGATTATACTTTTAACTACCTTGATGCGCATAATCATAATTGTCATACTATTTTTAGCAGTGGGTTGTAAACACACAGGTTGCAAGTTTTGTATGGGCGGGACTTGGAACTGAGTGGATTTACGATGCCTTTGCTTTGCGAACTATTCTATATGACCAAAAACTTTGCCTTTGTTACATAAACACTCTTTTAAGGCTTTACTTGTTAACCAAACTCTATGAACTCACCAACCTTTGTGTTGACACTTTTTAGCATGTTTTATCTCAGGTATCTAAGGCATTCACTTCATGGCATGCATATGGACACATCATAGAGTCGTGGTGACGACGCGTCTCACATGGGATTTATACACTTTAAAAACATAGTTTGGCTTGTAACAAACTTATTTCCGCACAAGTTGATTTTCATTTGAGACCAATACTTTGTAAACTCTGATTGTTTTAATAAATTAAACGATGTGTTTTCCAAACGACACTTTAGGTCGTTCGATATAACTGTAACTTTGATGCTATGACAGTCCTCCCCAAGGTATTCAATTCCGCTGCAAAACAGGTAATTTGGGGGTGTGACATTAGCTTAGGATAGAGTAGTTATGGTTCTGGTTTGAAGCTGCAATATCAGTTGGATACTTGTGAGTTTTGTTTATCTCCTTTTCATTTTTAGCTCAATTTGCATACTATGCTTGTGTTTGTATCTGTGTTCATTGATGGCCTGGACCTGTTTAGTAGTTGTAATTAGCATATCTAGATTAAGTGTCAAGGATAGCTTAAGCTAATAAGGTGGTTTTCAGTTTAAAAAGTGCATATCAGTGGAAAAAGTGGTGTTTGGATTTGCTGTCAAATCTGTGCTTAAGGATTGCTCAGTGGTAGAAACTTGTTAGTTTAGGTTTGTTTAGCTCATTTGAGCTCATTGCAGTCATAAACTTGTGCCTGCACAGGCTCAAAGTCAAGTTTCATCCTTAATCTGTCTTAAGCACTTACTGTTAGGATTTTTAGAAAGCAAAAGCTCATTTTGTGTTTAAATATCATAGATATAGATTGCATTAGCTTTATTTGGTCATATTACATTATAATCAGTCCTTAAAATTAGTTGCTAAGTTCATATAAGTCAAACCTTTCAAATCTGTCAAAAAGTCAATATTGAAAAATCCATTTTGAGCCCAACTAGGGAGATTTTTCTTGGATTCATTTATGAGCCTAATCATGTGAAACTTTGGATTTAAGAACTTATACTGGTCTATTTTATTATTATCATTTTTGTCAAATTTTGTCAATTTTTTTTAAGCCTCAAATGGGCTTGTCAATTGGGACTTATTTGCCCTGTGCAACTGACTCAGTTAACACTGAGTCTGCACAGGGGTCTTGCAGGGCCTGCCACAAGCTTAGTTTAGCTCATCTAGGTCTGAGCCTTGGTTCATAGATAGCCACCCAGGTCTAGCTTAGGATCCAGCTTTTGGTTTTCATTTTTAGCTTATTGGGTAACTTGTGCTTAGGCTGCAAGTAGGCACCTAAATCTGCTTTTAGCTCATAAGCTCAAATCTTCCATATCTTTGTAGTTTGAAATTCTGAGGTTTAGGATAGTTGTTTTTAGTTCATTTTGAGTTCTTGTAACATATTAAAGCTTCTGTTACAGTTTGGTGTGCAGTTGTGACCATTAGCTTATCTTAAGTGCTTATTTATAAGCACTTTGCACATCAGTTTCATATTCCTTCACACAACCCACTGTTTTTCCATTTTTCCTAGATTCAAAATATTATTTTAGGCTTATCTTGAATTTTTCATATTTTTCCAAGTCAGTTTGTTATTTTTCCTTATTTAAGACAGTTTTTAAGTCATTTTAATTAGCATTTAATACAAAAAATTAAGAAAAGTTTCAAAAAAATAATTTTTCATTTTTCTTAAGTTAAGATAAATATAAAAAGTCAAAAAAATATTTTTCCAGATTTTTCTTAGTTAAATTTGTATTTTTAAATAATTTAAGTAGTTTTAAATAGTTTTTAATTCTTAAAAATAGAAAAATAATCAGAAAAATACAAAAATAGTTTTGAAAATTATCTTTTGATATTTTAGATTTTTCCAAGTCATAACTTTATTTTTCTAGCTTTATTTCATATTTTCTTGTATTTTAGGCTATTATTAAATAGTTAAAAATAGTTTTTAATTAATAATAATTAGATAAATAGTTATAAAAATAATTTTCTTTTTCTAAAAATTTTCTTTTATCATTAGGTTTGTAAAAATATCATTTTCATATTTTTAGGATTAATACTGCTTCAGTTTTATATTTTCATTTGTACGTTACGTAGTTTTTAAATTAAGTTTTATAAAAATATAAAATCAAAAACATCATTTTGCAAATAGTGATAGCGTTTATTTAACATTTTTTTATCTTTCTAACTTTCTTTAATTTGCATTTAAGCCCCTGTGGTTTATGAACTTTTTCTGTAGTTATAATAATTCAAATCCCTCTTTTCCGTTCAAATCTGTCACACCCCCAAATTATCTGTTTTGCAGCGGAATGGAATTCCTGGGGATTGACTGTCATAGCATCACAGTTGCAGATATATTGAACGACCTAAAGTGTCGTTTGGAAAACACATCGTTTGATTTAATAAAACAATCAGAGTTACAAAGATAGGTCCCCAAATGAAAATCAATTTGTGCGGAAATAAGTTTGTTACAATTCAAACGATGTTTTAAAGTATGTAAAACCCAAGTGAGACGCGTCGTCACCACGACTCCATGATGTGTCCAAATGCATGCCATGAAGTGAATGCCTTAGATACCTGAGATAAAACATGCTAAAAGTGTCAACACAAAGGTTGAGTGAGTTCATAGAGTTTGAGTTGAAATGTAAAGCCTTTCAAAATCGTTTATGCAGCAAAGGCATTGAAAATCCACTCAGTTCCAAGTTCCGCCCATACAAAACTTGCAACCTGTGTGTTCACAACCCATTGCCAAAAGGTGCATAGTTTATATTCAAATGCATGATGTCCAATGAATTCACATAATAGTGCATAACCTAATGTATCAATAGTTACTTGACATAATTATACCAAGACCTTTAGTTCAATGAAAATCCCAAGACATTCAGCCCAATGATAATCCCAAGACATTCAGCCCAATGATAATCCCAAGACATTCAGCCCAATGATAATCCCAAGACATTCAGCCCAATGATAATCCCAAGACATTCAGCCCAATGATAATCCCAAGACATTCAGTTCAATGATAATATGATGTAGAATATGACTAAACATTCAATTCAGTTAAACATGTAGTTTCAAATAATCATGATAGTTATGAAAATAATTGAGCATGTATCTCCCCCAAAACATTTATGAAAACAATTAAAAGTGGGGCTATGGAACTCACTTGGTAAATTGAGGCGATGACAAAAGTGAGTACACCGAGTTATAATGTGATGCGTTAACCGGGACCTATTACGAATGATATGATATGTCATGAGTTGCAATGTAATGTTATGCATGCATTTCGTATGTTATTTATACCATTTACGAGTTTTAAAAATATTACTCGTCGTCGAAAAATACTCTTTTGACGTCTTGACCAATCAAAAATCACTTTACATGTTTTTACGTCAAAATGTCATCCTACAATGGTTTTATAATGATTTTTGGTGAAATTTCCACTTTTCGTCGCAAAACAATGTCGTCGGAATTTTCTTGAAATTAACAAAAATGCTTTGGAAAACTAGTCGTAAAATGGTGTACGTCGATCGTTAGAGAACGAACTCAACGGTTTTGGAAAGTTTGTATCGATATCTAGAAGTTTCAGTTCAGGAGTTTTCGTCCAAAAGGTCTCGATCACAAAGATATTAAGGGTTAAAGTTGGTGATTTTGGCTAATTGTGTGCAGAAAAAATGAGTTTCGGCCAAGTTTGAACATCCGTAATTAATTTACTATAACTCCGCTTTACAAACAGCTTTTTGTTTTGAAAAATATGGCCGATGAACTTGATTTTACTAGAAGACATTTCGTTCCAAAAAGTTTCACAACCTCGTTAAAAACTGCCGCAAACATGGTCGTTACAGCTAATATAACACTTGTAACGTAAAAATAATATAGTTTTTCAGAAAATAATAGTTACGGCAACTTTATGAAAACGTGCATATCTTTGTCGTTTCAAATCCGTTTTCTACGTTTTATACGTCCTTAGCTTCGTATCGAAGTAAACTAATATATTTTTGATAAGTCGAAATAATTTGTGAAGCTTAAGGCTCGTTTTTGACCCGAACAAAGTAAAAATAGTGTGCTGAATTTTCTGAAAATAATAAATTTCGTCGTCAAACTTTAAAAATCCATAACTTCTTCGTTATAAGTCCGTTTTTATCCGTTCAAGCGGCCACGGATTCGTTTTAAAGTATATTTTCTAAATATCAAGGCCAAAGTTTCGTACCAACAGTAGGTTTTTCCAGAAAATAAAAATAAGGACAGAACCTTTATATACGTATTGAAAATAGTTTTTCTCGGACAAAACCTATTCTAATCCCTTCAAATCAACTCCAAAGCTAATCTAATCCTACCATACACCTTCTTAGGGTGTCATGGGTTCCTAATCACCATCAAGACCAAAGAATACCATGGGAATATTTATAGGATGACCAAAGTATATAAATAACTCTAAAATCATGAAATAAAATGGTATAAATCACATAACATGCATACTTGCTTCAAAAATGAAAAGAAACATATGAAATGATAAGGAAACATGAAAATGAAAGAAATATGCTTACTAGTGAAAATGATGAGGTGCTAGTAACAAGGTAAATCCTAAACACTCTTGGTTTTTATTTCAAAACCTAATAAAGAGTGATAACTAGATTGTAATTATCTTGAACTTGAAAAATTTGTGATGATCCCTTTGTGAAGACCTCTATGGCCGGTTCTTGAAGAAGCAAAAGAGAGGAGAGAAAACTTTGCTAATACTTGACAATTATTTTTGAGATGCATGTATGAGAAGATATTAAGTGTAAGACTTTATATATTGTGTAAAGACAATATCAATCAAGGACCATGCATCCATAAATGTTACCCCTCCTTGTGGCCGGTTTTGGGGGACTTTGTCTCTCAATTTTATATATATATTTTTTTTTTAAATGTATTGAGTAATAACTTGTAACAATTTTAAGAAAATTGTAAGTAATGTGTAGTTAAATGTATAAGTAAAGGTAAATGGAAATTTTTAGGTAAAAGGAATTTTTAGTAGATCAAAATAGAATGTAATGAGGTAATAAAAATTGTAAAAATACATTCCTTGTGAAAATTGAGTGATAAAATAATTATCGTATAATTTTTAAGAAAAGTGTCGTAATAATCTAACTTTAACGATTAATATACCAAATAAATTTGAAACACTAGGAAAACTAAAAATATAGTTTTTATAAACTAAATGTAAGTTTAAAAGTACATCGGGATCATTTTTGAAAGTAATGGGTTAAATGTTAAAATAATAACTCACGCGATAAAGTTTATTAAATATAAAAATTACGCGTTGAATGTGAAATGAAATGTCGTGAATGAATTATCATGATGCAAATGATGTCAATGAAATGTAGACTAATCTTAGTCCATATGAAATGTACGTGATGTTATGATCATGAATTCGCCGCTAAACCATAAAGGTTACGCGAATTTGAAACAAGTAAACCAAGTTTACTATAAATGTTGAAATTGTGAGGCATAAATTGTGTCAAGAAATGACCTGAAAGTACGGGTTGTCACATTCGCCCATCCAAAAAGGAATTCAGTCCCTGAATTTAGTTCGTGTTAGTCTATCGGGTTTAGGGTTTGATGTGGCAAACTTTCCCATTCCCGAGCAAAACCCTCAAAAGACTTTTTACCAACCAATTTTCACTTAATCTCACAACTCATCAAACAAGAACTGTCATGAGATTAGGCTAAATTGGTTTGAAGGAGGACTTTTGAAAATTTGGCTCGATTACGGAATTGCTTACACATATAAGCCTACTACTCCCTTCATTGCATGATTCTTCCTGAATTAGACATAGGTGATCAGGCTATGTATAATTTAGGAGTAACTATGCAATGCTTGGACTAATCGACTCATATGTTGTTTGGTGTTGAGTCAACTGATGTTAGAATTGTGATGAACATCGAGGAGAGAAGACATGGAGAAGTGTCGTTAAAATGATAGCTAAAGTAAAAAGAATTAAAATCCTCGTAAATGATAACAAATCGGAACGAAAATAAAGTACGATAGATGAGAATATTTTACAACGAGTGGTTTTTCAAAAGTAGTACATCTTAGGTTATAAAGATTCGGATACGATGGAAAACATAAACTTAGTACGACATAGTACATAAGGAAAAATTAAGACTGTTAGTTTCCGAACTTCTTCAATCTTCCGCGTCGTTGATACCTTGACGAGCTCCTCCTCCTCCTTCTAACATATATACATTCCCATGAGCACCTTCGACTTGTTGACCTTGGTTTTGAGGACATTGACTTCGATAGTGTCCTTGCTCCCCGCATCCGAAGCACGTAACTATGGTCTTGCCTCTACAATTTCTGGCATGGTGTCCTAGTTTTTGACACTTGTAGCACTTAACAGGACAAAGACCCGTGTGATGATACTTACATCGATTACATAGCGGGTAGGTTCCAGCATAACCTCTGCCTTCTATTGGTGCAGCAACATAAACCATTGCAGTTTCTTGCCCTCTATTCTGTTGTTGATGATGGTTAGTGTCACGGTTTTGGTTGTTGTTGTTATAATCTCCTTGGTTGTTTTCCCATTTCCTTTTGTTGTTGTTGATTTGGTTATCGTCGTTGTAGTTGTTGTTTTGGTTATTGTAGTAGTTGGTGTGGTTGTTGGGGTTGTTGTTGTTTTGGTTGGTGTTTGTGGTGTTGCCCCTCTTTACTACTTGTGCCATGAGTTTTTGAGACAATCGAATAGCTTCCTCGATCGTTTGCGGGTCAGAAAAGGTCACATAGCCTTGAATAATCTCGGGAAGTCCTTCAATGAAAGCCTCCAGTAGCTTCTCATTATCCGAAACCATAGATGGGCATAACACGGCCAATTCTTGGAATCTCCGAATATAAGTATCAATGTCGTACCCAATAGTTTTCAACTCATAGAATTCGGTCTCCAACTTTTTCACCTCCGTACGCGGACAAAACTTCTTTGTTACCAAACCTTTAAATTGCTCCCAAGTGAGCTTGAAAGCATTTTCCATTCCAATCGGTTGAGCATATGAATTCTACCATGACAACGCTCCATCGAGTAATGTGCTTGTAGCAAATTTAACCTTACTATCATCCGGACAGTTACAAAGCAAAAACACCGATTCCAATTTTTCAAACCATCGAACCATTGCAGTAGCTCCCTCGGTACCTCGAAACTTAGTGGGATCACCACTTTTGAAATCCTTGTAAGAACAGTTCTTAACCCCAGATCCTCCTGCATTACCAGTAGCAGCAGCAAGCCTAGCGGCTTCAGCAGCAGCAGCCACTGTTTCCCTTTCGACTCTTAGTGCATTAGCAATGCTATCATTCACCAACTTCTGAATTGCTGCTTGGGTCATTTCCGGTGTGGCTTTCTTCGGCGCCATATCTTCTTCAAAATAAGAGGAAAGGGTGAGACGTAGCAAAACCCGATGTTAATAATAAGCGCTTCAAAGAAATGTGATAAGAAACGATAAGTTTGAGGTTATTTTTAAAATGATCGACGGTTTCCGAAAAGATGGTTTATGAGGTGTTGTAAGTGCTTCAAATGTATAATGGTTTAGTGACTTAATGTGTGACTACAGTGTAACTCGACATGTTAGTGGTGAAGCAACGGAGTGAGAGTGACTTCGCCCTATTTAAAAGTTTATCTCGGCATTCGTCGTTATCGATGATGAATCAGCTGATATAAAAATTGTGATAGGGAATGACAAGGAATTCTCCACGTTAGAGTATGAGGAAAAGATAATGGGATGGGTATTTAAGGGCATCCATGTGACAATCGATGTGAAATGAAAGTGAATAACTCGAAAAATGTACGTATAAATCGCATGCAAAGTGAACATGCACTTATGATGAAATGATGAGATGCTATGATGATGTAGTTATAGTCTAGGGTCAATGATGCAACCTAGTTCTCTATAACTGAAGCTCTGATGCCAATCTGTCACACCCCCAAATTACCTGTTTTGCAGCGGAATGGAATTCCTGGGGATTGACTGTCATAGCATCACAGTTGCAGATATATTGAACGACCTAAAGTGTCGTTTGGAAAACACATCGTTTGATTTAATAAAACAATCAGAGTTACAAAGATAGGTCCCCAAATGAAAATCAATTTGTGCGGAAATAAGTTTGTTACAATTCAAACGATGTTTTAAAGTATGTAAAACCCAAGTGAGACGCGTCGTCACCACGACTCCATGATGTGTCCAAATGCATGCCATGAAGTGAATGCCTTAGATACCTGAGATAAAACATGCTAAAAGTGTCAACACAAAGGTTGAGTGAGTTCATAGAGTTTGAGTTGAAATGTAAAGCCTTTCAAAATCGTTTATGCAGCAAAGGCATTGAAAATCCACTCAGTTCCAAGTTCCGCCCATACAAAACTTGCAACCTGTGTGTTCACAACCCATTGCCAAAAGGTGCATAGTTTATATTCAAATGCATGATGTCCAATGAATTCACATAATAGTGCATAACCTAATGTATCAATAGTTACTTGACATAATTATACCAAGACCTTTAGTTCAATGAAAATCCCAAGACATTCAGCCCAATGATAATCCCAAGACATTCAGCCCAATGATAATCCCAAGACATTCAGCCCAATGATAATCCCAAGACATTCAGCCCAATGATAATCCCAAGACATTCAGTTCAATGATAATATGATGTAGAATATGACTAAACATTCAATTCAGTTAAACATGTAGTTTCAAATAATCATGATAGTTATGAAAATAATTGAGCATGTATCTCCCCCAAAACATTTATGAAAACAATTAAAAGTGGGGCTATGGAACTCACTTGGTAAATTGAGGCGATGACAAAAGTGAGTACACCGAGTTATAATGTGATGCGTTAACCGGGACCTATTACGAATGATATGATATGTCATGAGTTGCAATGTAATGTTATGCATGCATTTCGTATGTTATTTATACCATTTACGAGTTTTAAAAATATTACTCGTCGTCGAAAAATACTCTTTTGACGTCTTGACCAATCAAAAATCACTTTACATGTTTTTACGTCAAAATGTCATCCTACAATGGTTTTATAATGATTTTTGGTGAAATTTCCACTTTTCGTCGCAAAACAATGTCGTCGGAATTTTCTTGAAATTAACAAAAATGGCTTTGGAAAACTAGTCGTAAAATGGTGTACGTCGATTGTTAGAGAACGAACTCAACGGTTTTGGAAAGTTTGTATCGATATCTAGAAGTTTCAGTTCAGGAGTTTTCGTCCAAAAGGTCTCGATCACAAAGATATTAAGGGTTAAAGTTGGTGATTTTGGCTAATTGTGTGCAGAAAAAATGAGTTTCGGCCAAGTTTGAACATCCGTAATTAATTTACTATAACTCCGCTTTACAAACAGCTTTTTGTTTTGAAAAATATGGCCGATGAACTTGATTTTACTAGAAGACATTTCGTTCCAAAAAGTTTCACAACCTCGTTAAAAACTGCCGCAAACATGGTCGTTACAGCTAATATAACACTTGTAACGTAAAAATAATATAGTTTTTCAGAAAATAATAGTTACGGCAACTTTATGAAAAGGTGCATATCTTTGTCGTTTCAAATCCGTTTTCTACGTTTTATACGTCCTTAGCTTCGTATCGAAGTAAACTAATATATTTTTGATAAGTCGAAATAATTTGTGAAGCTTAAGGCTCGTTTTTGACCCGAACAAAGTAAAAATAGTGTGCTGAATTTTCTGAAAATAATAAATTTCGTCGTCAAACTTTAAAAATCCATAACTTCTTCGTTATAAGTCCGTTTTTATCCGTTCAAGCGGCCACTGATTCGTTTTAAAGTATATTTTCTAAATATCAAGGCCAAAGTTTCGTACCAACAGTAGGTTTTTCCAGAAAATAAAAATAAGGACAGAACCTTTATATACGTATTGAAAATAGTTTTTCTCGGACAAAACCTATTCTAATCCCTTCAAATCAACTCCAAAGCTAATCTAATCCTACCATACACCTTCTTATGGTGTCATGGGTTCCTAATCACCATCAAGACCAAAGAATACCATGGGAATATTTATAGGATGACCAAAGTATATAAATAACTCTAAAATCATGAAATAAAATGGTATAAATCACATAACATGCATACTTGCTTCAAAAATGAAAAGAAACATATGAAATGATAAGGAAACATGAAAATGAAAGAAATATGCTTACTAGTGAAAATGATGAGGTGCTAGTAACAAGGTAAATCCTAAACACTCTTGGTTTTTATTTCAAAACCTAATAAAGAGTGATAACTAGATTGTAATTATCTTGAACTTGAAAAATTTGTGATGATCCCTTTGTGAAGACCTCTATGGCCGGTTCTTGAAGAAGCAAAAGAGAGGAGAGAAAACTTTGCTAATACTTGAGAATTATTTTTGAGATGCATGTATGAGAAGATATTAAGTGTAAGACTTTATATATTGTGTAAAGACAATATCAATCAAGGACCATGCATCCATAAATGTTACCCCTCCTTGTGGCCGGTTTTGGGGGACTTTGTCTCTCAATTTTATATATTTTTTTTTTTAAAAATGTATTGAGTAATAACTTGTAACAATTTTAAGAAAATTGTAAGTAATGTGTAGTTAAATGTATAAGTAAAGGTAAATGGAAATTTTTAGGTAAAAGGAATTTTTAGTAGATCAAAATAGAATGTAATGAGGTAATAAAAATTGTAAAAATACATTCCTTGTGAAAATTGAGTGATAAAATAATTATCGTATAATTTTTAAGAAAAGTGTCGTAATAATCTAACTTTAACGATTAATATACCAAATAAATTTGAAACACTAGGAAAACTAAAAATATAGTTTTTATAAACTAAATGTAAGTTTAAAAGTACATCGGGATCATTTTTGAAAGTAATGGGTTAAATGTTAAAATAATAACTCACGCGATAAAGTTTATTAAATATAAAAATTACGCGTTGAATGTGAAATGAAATGTCGTGAATGAATTATCATGATGCAAATGATGTCAATGAAATGTAGACTAATCTTAGTCCATATGAAATGTACGTGATGTTATGATCATGAATTCGCCGCTAAACCATAAAGGTTACGCGAATTTGAAACAAGTAAACCAAGTTTACTATAAATGTTGAAATTGTGAGGCATAAATTGTGTCAAGAAATGACCTGAAAGTACGGGTTGTCACATTCGCCCATCCAAAAAGGAATTCAGTCCCTGAATTTAGTTCGTGTTAGTCTATCGGGTTTAGGGTTTGATGTGGCAAACTTTCCCATTCCCGAGCAAAACCCTCAAAAGACTTTTTACCAACCAATTTTCACTTAATCTCACAACTCATCAAACAAGAACTGTCATGAGATTAGGCTAAATTGGTTTGAAGGAGGACTTTTGAAAATTTGGCTCGATTACGGAATTGCTTACACATATAAGCCTACTACTCCCTTCATTGCATGATTCTTCCTGAATTAGACATAGGTGATCAGGCTATGTATAATTTAGGAGTAACTATGCAATGCTTGGACTAATCGACTCATATGTTGTTTGGTGTTGAGTCAACTGATGTTAGAATTGTGATGAACATCGAGGAGAGAAGACATGGAGAAGTGTCGTTAAAATGATAGCTAAAGTAAAAAGAATTAAAATCCTCGTAAATGATAACAAATCGGAACGAAAATAAA
The DNA here is from genome assembly GCA_019973895.1 of Chrysanthemum seticuspe. Taxonomy (NCBI): domain Eukaryota; kingdom Viridiplantae; phylum Streptophyta; class Magnoliopsida; order Asterales; family Asteraceae; genus Chrysanthemum; species Chrysanthemum seticuspe. Next base: position 245,197,484 of record BPTQ01000003.1, on the reverse strand, counting down.
GTACGATAGATGAGAATATTTTACAACGAGTGGTTTTTCAAAAGTAGTACATCTTAGGTTATAAAGATTCGGATACGATGGAAAACATAAACTTAGTACGACATAGTACATAAGGAAAAATTAAGACTGTTAGTTTCCGAACTTCTTCAATCTTCCGCGTCGTTGATACCTTGACGAGCTCCTCCTCCTCCTTAAATCATCTTGGTTATTGTGTTTTGGATTGGAAATATTTACTTTTAGAAGAGTTTCAAGGAAGCAGTTTGAGTCTAGTACAATTTTCTTGTATGCGGTTTGATGTCATTTGGGTGCGATTTAATCTGATCAAGGAAACCATTTTTCAAGTTTTTGGATGCGGTTTGTCTAGATTCGTTGTATCGGAAGTGGTTTGACTTAAGCGGTTTGACGTAAGCGGTTTGACTTAAGCGGTTTGACTTAAGCGGTTTGACTCAAGCGGTTTGTCTTTAGCGGTTTGACATAAGCGGTTTGAATTAAGCGGTTTCTCTCAAGCGATTTGTCTTCAACGGTTTGATCTAAGCGGTATGAGTTAAGTGGTTTGATAAGAAGCGGTTTGATAAAAAGCGGTTTAATTTAAGCGGTTTGTATTCCAGCAGTTTGACAATCCTGCGATTTGATCAAAAAAACTGAGTTTTGACTTTTACTGTTTGACTACTTGCGGTTTGACCACTTGCGGCTTGACCAAAGTTGAGTTTTTACGTCAAAACTTTAAACGGCCATAACTTTAGAACCGTAACTCTGTTTTTAGCGAAATACCTGTCAAAATGACCGGAACAACCTGAACCAGTAGGAACCAGTTAGAACTAGTTAAGAACCAGAGATTCTGGCCAAGAACCAGTTAAGAACTAGCTATTTCAGCCAATAAATAGTTAGATCCAAATAGGAACCAGCTATTCCAGCCAAGAACCAGTTAGATCCAGCTAAGAACTGCCTATTCCAGCCAAGAACCAGTACAAACCAGTTAGAACCAGATAAGAACTAGCTATTCCGGCCAATAACCAGTAAGAACCAGTTAAAAACATGCTATTTTGGCCAAGAACCAGTTAGATCCATCTAAGAACTGCTTATTCCAGTTAGGATTTAGAAAATCCATAGTGAAGTGTCGGTCACCCCAAATATTGTCTAGCATATGTTAGCTCGTAGATATTACGTTAGCAATTAGTTAGTTAGTTAGAGTAACACCGTGGAGGACGGACGGGTCTTTACCCACTTTATGCCTGATCTACAGCCCGACAAAGGGCGTATTATGTAAAACTATAAATACCCTCTACATCCCAAGGTAGAGGGTTGGACCTTTCATTTCTTAATCTAACATTCTCTTTGTTTTTCTCTCACTTTCTCTCTCTAGAAAGGATCCCATCTCCCACTTTCTCTCTCTAAGTTTCTTGCTAAGATTCGAACCATATAATTGATTGGTTGTGTTACAAGAACAAATATCCAACAATTGGTATCAAGAGCCATGGTTAGATCATAAAGATTGGTTATTTGTGTGTTTTGTTGGTTCAAATTCTATACCCTAAAAGTGTTAAAGTTTGAATTTTGATAGTACTTTTGTGTATAGAATCATCATAAGTGCTTAGTTTTTGGTTTGGGACGCTTAATTCATCTTGGTTATTGTGTTTTGGATTGGAAATATTTACTTTTAGAAGAGTTTCAAGGAAGCAGTTTGAGTCTCGTACAATTTTCTTGTATGCGGTTTGATGTCATTTGGGTGCGATTTAATCTGATCAAGGAAACCATTTTTCAAGTTTTTGGATGCGGTTTGTCTAGATTCGTTGTATCGGAAGTGGTTTGACTTAAGCGGTTTGACGTAAGCGGTTTGACTTAAGCGGTTTAACTTAAGCGGTTTGACTCAAGCGGTTTGTCTTTAGCGGTTTGACATAAGCGGTTTGAATTAAGCGGTTTCTCTCAAGCGATTTGTCTTCAACGGTTTGATCTAAGCGGTATGAGTTAAGTGGTTTGATAAGAAGCGGTTTGATAAAAAGCGGTTTAATTTAAGCGGTTTGTATTCCAGCAGTTTGACAATCCTGCGATTTGATCAAAAAAACTGAGTTTTGACTTTTACTGTTTGACTTCTTGCGGTTTGACCACTTGCGGCTTGACCAAAGTTGAGTTTTTACGTCAAAACTTTAAACGGCCATAACTTTAGAACCGTAACTCTGTTTTTAGCGAAATACCTGTCAAAATGACCGGAACAACCTGAACCAGTAGGAACCAGTTAGAACTAGTTAAGAACCAGAGATTCTGGCCAAGAACCAGTTAAGAACTAGCTATTTCAGCCAATAAATAGTTGGATCCAAATAGGAACCAGCTATTCCAGCCAAGAACCAGTTAGATCCAGCTAAGAACTGCCTATTCCAGCCAAGAACCAGTACAAACTAGTTAGAACCATATAAGAACTAGCTATTCCGGCCAATAACCAGTAAGAACCAGTTAAAAACATGCTATTTTGGCCAAGAACCAGTTAGATCCATCTAAGAACTGCTTATTCCAGTTAGGATTTAGAAAATCCATAGTGAAGTGTCGGTCACCCCAAATATTGTCTAGCATATGTTAGCTCGTAGATATTACGTTAGCAATTAGTTAGTTAGTTAGAGTAACACCGTGGAGGACGGACGGGTCTTTACCCACTTTATGCCTGATCTACAGCCCGACAGAGGGCGTATTATGTAAAACTATAAATACCCTCTACATCCCAAGGTAGAGGGTTGGACCTTTCATTTCTTAATCTAACCTTCTCTTTGTTTTTCTCTCACTTTCTCTCTCTAGAAAGGATCCCATCTCCCACTTTCTCTCTCTAAGTTTCTTGCTAAGATTCGAACCATATAATTGATTGGTTGTGTTACAAGAACAAATATCCAACAATTGGTATCAAGAGCCATGGTTAGATCATAAAGATTGGTTATTTGTGTGTTTTGTTGGTTCAAATTCTATACCCTAAAAGTGTTAAAGTTTGAATTTTGATAGTACTTTTGTGTATAGAATCATCATAAGTGCTTAGTTTTTGGTTTGGGACGCTTAATTCATCTTGGTTATTGTGTTTTGGATTGGAAATATTTACTTTTAGAAGAGTTTCAAGGAAGCAGTTTGAGTCTCGTACAATTTTCTTGTATGCGGTTTGATGTCATTTGGGTGCGATTTAATCTGATCAAGGAAATGATTTTTCAAGTTTTTGGATGTGGTTTGTCTAGATTCGTTGTATCGGAAGTGGTTTGACTTAAGCGGTTTGACTTAAGTGGTTTGACTCAAGCGGTTTGTCTTTAGCGGTTTGACATAAGCGGTTTGAATTAAGCGGTTTGTCTCAACCGATTTGTCTTCAACGGTTTGATCTAAGTGGTATGAGTTAAGTGGTTTGATAAGAAGCGGTTTGATAAAAAGCGGTTTAATTTAAGCGGTTTGTATTCCAGCGGTTTGACAATCCTGCTATTTGATCAAAAAAACTGAGTTTTGACTTTTACGGTTTGACTACTTGCGGTTTGACCACTTGCGGCTTGACCAAAGTTGACTTTTTACGTCAAAACTTCAAACGGCCATAACTTTTGAACCGTAACTCTGTTTTTAGCGAAATACCTGTCAAAACGATCGGAACAACCTGAACCAGTAGGAACCAGTTAGAACTAGTTAAGAACTGGATATTTCGGCCAAGAACCAGTAAGAACCAGTTAAGAAACAGTTATTTCGGCCAATAAATAGTTAGATCCAAATAGGAACCAGTTATTCCGGCCAAGGAACAGTTATATCCAGCTAAGAACTGCCTATTCCAGCCAATTACCAGTAAAAACTAGATAAGAACTAGCTACTCCGGCCAATAACTAGTAAGAACCTGTTAAGAACATGCTATTTTGGCCAAGAACCAGTTATATCCAGCTAAGAACTGCCTATTCCTGTTAGGATTTAGAAAATCCATAGTGAAGTTTCGGTCACCTCAACTATTGTCTAGCATATGTTAGCTCGTAGACATTACATTATCTACTAGTTAGTTAGTTAGTTAGTTAGAGTAATACCGTGGAGGACGGACGGGTCTTTACCCACTGTATGCCTGATCCATAGCCCGACATAGGGCGTATTATGTAAAACTATAAATACCCGCTACATCCCAAGGTAGAGGGTTGGACCTTTCATTTCTTAATCTAACATTCTCTTTGTTTTTCTCTCACTTTCTTTCTCTAGAAAGGATCCCATCTCCCACTTTCTCTCTCTAAGTTTCTTGCTAAGATTCGAAACATATAATTGATTGTTTGTGTGATACAATAACCAATATCCAACAATTGGTATCAAGAGCCATGGTTAGATCATAAAGATTGGTTATTTGTGTGTTTTGTTGGTTCAAATTCTATACCCTAAATGTCTTAAAGTTTGAATTTAGATATTACTTTTGTGTTTAGAATCATCATAAGTGCTTAGTTTTTGGTTTGGAAGGCTTAATTCATCTTGGTTATAGTGTTTTGGATTAGAAATGTTTAGTTTTTAAAGAGTTTCAAGGAAGCGGTTTGAGTTTCGTACTATTTTCTTGTATGCGGTTTGATGTCATTTGGGTGTGATTTGATCTGATCAAGGAAGCGATTTGTCAAGTTCTTGGATGCGGTTTGTCTAAATTCGTTGTATCGGAAGCGGTTTGACTTAAGCGGTTTAACTTAAGCGTTTTGACGTAAGCGGTTTTACATAAGCGGTTTGACTTAAGCGGTTTAACTTAAGCGGTTTGACTCAAGCGGTTTGTCTTTAGCGGTATGACATAAGCGGTTTGACTTATGCGGTTTGACTCAAGCAATTTGTCTTCAGCGGTTTGAGTCTCGTACTATTTTCTTGTATGCGGTTTGATGTCATTTGGGTGCAATTTGATCTGATCAAGGAAGCGATTTGTGAAGTTCTTGGATGTGGTTTGTCTAGGTTCGTTGTATAGGAAGCAGTTTGACTTAAGCGGTTTGACTTAAGCAGTTTGACGTAAGCGGTTTGACATAAGTGGTTTGACTTAAGCGGTTTGACTTAAGCGGTTTGACTCAAGCGACTTGATATAAGCGGTTTGACTTAAGCGGTTTGACTCAAGCGGTTTGTCTTCAGCGGTTTGATCTAAGCGGATTGATAAGAAGCGGTTTGAGTTAAGTGGTTTGATAAGAAGCGGTTTGATAAAAAGCGGTTTAATTTAAGCAGTTTGTATTCCAGCGGTTTGACAATCATGCGATTTGATCATAAAAACTGAGTTTTGACTTTTGCGGTTTGACTACTTGCGGTTTGACCACTTGCGGCTTGACCAAAGTTGAGTTTTTACGTCAAAACTTCAAACGGCCATAATTTTTGAACCGTTACTCTGTTTTTAGCGAAATACCTGTCAAAACGATCAGAACAACCTAAACCAGTAGGAACCAGTTAGAACTAGTTAAGAATCGGGGATTCCGGCCAAGAACCAGTAAGAACCAGTTAAGAACTAGCAATTCTAGCCAATAAATAGTTAGATCCAAATAGGAACCAGCTATTCCAGCCAAGAACCAGTTAGATCCAGCTAAGAACTTTCTATTCCAGCCAAGAACCAGTACAAACCAGTTAGAACCAGATAAGAACTAGCTATTCCGGCTGATAACCAGTAAGAACCAATTAAGAACATTCTATTTTGGCCAAGAACCAGTTAGATCCAACTAAGAACTGTCTATTCCTATCAGGATTTAGATAATACATAGTGAAGTGTCGGTCACCCCAACTATTGTCTAGCATATGTTAGCTCGTAGACATTACGTTATCTATTAGTTAATTAGTTAGTTAGTTAGAGTAACACCGTGGAGGACGGACGAGTCTTTACCCACTATATGCCTGATCCACAGCCTGACACAGGGCGTATTATGTAAAACTATAAATACCCTCTACATCCCAAGGTAGATGGTTGGACCTTTCATTTCTTACTTTAACATTCTCTTTGTTTTTCTCTCACTTTCTCTCTCTAAGTTTCTTGCTAAGATTTGAACCATATAACTGATTGTTTGTGTTTACAATAACCAATATCCAACAATTGGTATCAAGATCCATGGTTCGCTCATAAAAATTGGTTATTTCTGTATTTTGTTAGTTTGAATTCTATACCCTAAAAGTGTTAAAGTTTGAATTTTGATAGTACTTTTGTGTTTAGAATCATCATAAGTGCTTATTTTTTGGTTTGGAAGGCTTAATTCATCTTGGTTTTAGTGTTTTGGATTGGAAAAGTTTAGTTTTTGAAGAGTTTCAAGGAAGCGGTTTGAGTCTCGTACTATTTTCTTGTATGCGGTTTGATGTCATTTGGGTGCATTTTGATCTGATCAAGGAAGCGATTTGTCAGGTTCTTGGATGCGGTTTGTCTAGATTCGTTGTATCAGAAGCAGTTTGACTTAAGCGGTTTGACGTAAGCGGTTTGACTTAAGCGGTTTGACTTAAGCGGTTTGACTCAAGCGGTTTGACTTAAGCGGTTTGACATAAGCGGTTTGACTTAAGCGGTTTGACTTAAGCGGTTTGACTCAAGCGGTTTGTCTTTAGCGGTTTGACTTAAGCGGTTTGACTCAAGCGGTTTGTCTTCAGCGGTTTGATCTAAGCGGTTTGATAAGAAGCGGTTTGAGTTAAGTGGTTTGATAAGAAGCAGTTTGATTTAAGTGGTTTGTATTCCAGCGGTTTGACATTCCAGCGGTTATCAGAAGCGGTTTGACTTAAGCGGTTTGACATAAGCGGTTTGACTTAAGCGGTTTGACTCAAGCGGTTTGTCTTTAGCGGTTTGACATAAGCGGTTTGACTTAAGCGGTTTGACTTAAGCGGTTTGACTCAAGCGGTTTGTCTTCAGCGGTTTGATCTAAGCGGTTTGATAAGAAGCGGTTTGAGTTAAGTGGTTTGATAAGAAGCGGTTTGATTTAAGTGGTTTGTATTCCAGCAGTTTGACATTCCAGCGGTTTGACCACTGCGATTTGATCAAAAAAACTGAGTTTTGACTTTTACGGTTTGACTACTTTTGCTTTGACCACTTGCGGCTTGACCAAAGTTGACTTTTTACGTCAAAACTTCAGAATAACTTTTGAACAGTAACTCCGTTTTCTGTGAAATACCTGTCCAAATGACAGGAACAACCTGGACCTGTAGGAACCATTTAGAACTAGTTAAGAATCGGATATTCCTTCCATGAACCAGCAAGAACCAGTTAAGAACTAGTTATTCCGGCCAATAAATAGTTAGGTCCAAATAGGAACCAGCTATTCCTGGTAAGAACCAGTTAGATCTAGCTAAGAACTGCCTATTCCGGCCAAGAACCAGTACAAACCAGTTAGAACCAGATAAGAACTAGCTATTCCATCCAATAACCAGTAAGAACCAGTTAAGAACATGCAATTTTGGCCGACAACCAGTTAGATTCAGCTAAGAACTGCCTATTCCTGTTAGGATTTAGAAAATCCATAGTGAAGTATCAGTCACCCGAACTATTGTCTAGCATATGTTAGTTCGTAGACATTACGTTATCTATTAGTTGGTTAGTTAGTTAGAGTAACACCGTGGAGGACGGACGGGTCTTTATCCACTGTATGCCTGATCTACAGCCCGACAAAGGGCATATTATGTAAAACTATAAATACCCTCTAACTCCCAAGGTAGAGGGTTGGAGCTTTCATTTCTTAATCTAACCTTTTCTTTGTTCTTCTCTCACTTTCTCTCTCTAGAAAGGATCCCATTTCCCACTTTCTCTCTCTAAGTTTCTTGCAAAGATTCGAACCATATAGTTGATTGTTTATGTGTTACAATAACCAATATCCAACAATTGGTATCAAGAGCCATGGTTAGATCATAAAGATTGGTTATTTGTGTGTTTTGTTGGTTCGAATTCTATACCCTAAAAGTGTTAAAGTTTGGATTTTGATAGTACTTTTGTGTTTAGAATCTTCATAAGTGCTTAGATTTTGGTTTGAAAGGCATAATTCATCTTGGTTATAGGGTTTTGGATTGGAAAAGTTTAGTTTTTGAAGAGTTTCAAGGAAGCGGTTTGAGTCTCGTACTATTTTCTTGTATGCGGATTGATGTCATTTGGGGGTGATTTGATCTGATCAAGGAAGCGATTTGTCAAGTTCTTGGATGCGATTTGTCAAGATTCGTTGTATCGGAAGCGGTTTGACTTAAGCGATTTGATGTAAGCGGTTTGATATAAGCGGTTTGACTCAAGCGGTTTATCTTTAGCGGTTTGACATAAGCCGTTTGACTTAAGCGGTATAACTCAAGCGGTTTGTCTTCAGCGGTTTGATCTAAGCGGTTTGATAAGAAGTGGTTTGATAAAAAGCAGTTTGATTTAAGAGGTTTGTGTTCCTACGGTTTGACAATCCTGCGATTTGATCAAAAAACTGCTTTTTGACTTTTACGGTTTAACTACTTGCGGCTTGACCAAAGTTTACTTTTTACGTAAAAACTTCAAACGGCCATAACTTTTGAACCGTAACTCCGTTTTTTGCGAAATAACTATCAAAACGACCGGAACAACCTGAACCAGGAGAAACCAGTTAGGACTAGTTAAGAACAGGATATTCCGGCCAAGAACCAGTAAGAACCAGTTTGGAACAAGCTATTCCGGCTAATAAATAGTTAGATCCAAATAAGAACCAGCTATTCTGGCTAAGAACCAGTTAGATCCAGCTAAGAACTGCCTATTTCGGTGAAAAACCAGTACCAAACAGTTAGAACCAGATAAGAACTAGCTATTCCAGCCAATAACCAGTAAGAACCAGTTAAGAACATGCTATTTTGGCCAAGAACCAGTAAGATCCAGCTAATAATTGCCTATTCCTGTTAGGATTTAGAAAATCCATAGTGAAGTGTCAGTCACCCCAACTATTGTCTAGCATATGTTAGCTTGTAGACATTACGTTATCTATTAGTTAGTTAGTTAGTTAGAGTAACACCGTGGAGGACAGACAGGTCTTTACCCACTGTATGCCTGATGCACATATCGACAGAGGGCGTATTATGTAAAACTGTAAATACCATCTACCTCCCAAGGTATAGGGTTGGACCTTTCATTTCTTAATCTAACATTCTCTTTGTTTTTCTCTCACTTTCTCTCTCTAGAAAGGATCCCATCTCCTACTTTCTCTCTCTAAGTTTCTTGCTAAGATTCGAACCATATAATAGATTGTATGTGTGTTACAATAACCAATATCCAATAATTGGTATCAAGAGCCATAGTTAGATCATAAAGATTGGTTATTTTTGTGTTTGATTGGTTCAAATTCTATACCCTAAAAGTGTTAAAGTTTAAATTTTGATAGTACTTTTGTGTTTAGAATCATCATAAGTGCTTAGATTTTGGTTTGGAAGGCTTAATTCATCTTGGTTATAGTGTTTTGGATTGGAAAAGTTTACTTTTTGAAGAGTTTCAAGGAAGCGATTTGAGTCTCGTACTATTTTCTTGTATCCAGTTTGATGTCATTTGCGTGCGATTTGATCTGATCAAGGAAGCGATTTGTCAAGTTCTTGGATGCGGTTTGTCTAGATTCGTTGTATCAGAAGCGGTTTGACTTAAGCAGTTTGACTTAAGCGGTTTGACTTAAGCGGTTTGACTTAAGCGGTTTGAGTTAAGCGGTTTGACTTAAGCTGTTTGACTCAAGCGGTTTGTCTTTAGTGGTTTGACGTAAGCTGTTTGACTCAAGCGGTTTGATCTGAGCGGTTTGATAAGAAGCGGTTTGAGTTAATCGGTTAGATAAGAAGCGGTTTGATAAAAAGCGGTGTGATTTAAGCGGTTTGTATTCCAGCGGTTTGTATACCAGCAGTTTGACAATCCTGCGATTTGATCAAAAAAACTGAGTTTTGACTTTTACGGTTTGACTATTTGCGGTTTGACCACTTACGGCTTGACCAAAGTTGACTTTTTACATCAAAACTTCAAACGACCATAACGTTTGAACCGTAACTCCGTTTTCAGTAAAATACCTATAAAAAAAACTGGAACAACCTAAACCAGTAGGAACCAGTTAGAACTAGTTAAGAACTAGACATTCTGGCCAAGAACCAATAAGAACGAGTTAGAACCAGTTAAGCTCTACCTATTTCAGCCAATAAATAGTTAGATCCAAATAGGAACCTGCTATTCCGGCCAATAACCAGTTAGATCCAACTAAGAACTGCCTATTCGGCCCAAGAACCAGTACAAACCAGATAAGAACTAGCTATTTTAGCCAATAACCAGTTAGATGCAGCTAAGAACTGCCTATTCATGTTAGGATTTAGAAAATCTGCAGTGAAGTTTCGGTTACCCCAACTATTGTCTTGCATATGTTAGCTCGTAGACATTACGTTATATAATAGTTAGTTAGTTAGTTAGAGTAACACCGTGGAGGACGGAGGGGTCTTTACCTACTCTATGCCTGATCCACAGCTCGACAGAGGGCGTATTATCTAAAACTATAAATACCATCTACCTCCCAAGGTAGAGGGTTGGACATTTCATTTCTTAATCTAACATTCTCTTTGTTTTTCTCTCACTTTCTCTCTCTAGAAAGGATCCCATCTCCCACTTTCTCTCTTTAAGTTTCTTGGTAAGATTCAAACCATATAATTGATTGTTTGTGTGTTACAATAACCAATATCCAACAATTGGTATCAAGAGCCATGGTTAGATCATAAAGATTGGTTATTTGTGTGTTTTGTTGCTTCGAATTCTATACCCTAAATGTGTTAAAGTTTGAATTTTGATAGTACTTTTGTGTTTAGAATCATCATAAGTGCTTAGATTTTTGTTTGGAAGGCTTAATTCATCTTGGTTATAGTGTTTTGGATTGGAAAAGATTACTTTTTGAAGAGTTTCAAGGAAGCGATTTGAGTCTCGTACTATTTTCTTGTATGCGGTTTGATGTCATTTGCGTGCGACTTGATCTGATCAAGGAAGCAATTTGTCAAGTTCTTGGATGCGGTTTGTCTAGATTCGTTGTATCGGAAGCGGTTTGACTTAAGCAGTTTGACTTAAGCGGTTTAACTTAAGCAGTTTGACTTAAGCGGTTTAACTCAAGCGGTTTGTCTTTAGTGGTTTGACGTAAGCGGTTTGACTCAAGCGGTTTGATCTGAGCGGTTTGATAAGAAGCGGTTTGAGTTAAGCGGTTAGATAAGAAGCAGTTTGATAAAAAGCGGTTTGATTTAAGCGGTTTGTATTCCAGCGGTTTGTATACCAGCAGTTTGACAATCCTGCGATTTGATCAAAAAAACTGAGTTTTGACTTTTACGGTTTGACAACTATTTGACTACTTGCGGCTTGACCAAAGTTGACTTTTTACATCAAAACTTCAAACGACCATAACTTTTGAACCGTAACTCCGTTTTCAGTGAAATACCTATAAAAAAAACCAGAACAGCCTAAACCAGTAGGAACCAGTTAGAACTAGTTAAGAACTGGACATTCCGGCCAAGAACTAATAAGAACCAGTTAGAACCAGTATAGAACTAGCTATTTCAACCAATAAATAGTTAGATCCAAATAGGAACCAGCTATTCCGGCCAAGAACCAGTTAGATCCAGCTAAGAACTGCCTATTCCGCCCAAGAACCAGTACAAACCAGTTAGAACCATATAAGAACTAGCTATTCCGGCCAATAACCAGTAAGAACCACTTAAGAACATGCTATTTTGGCCAAGAACTAGTTAGATCTAGCTAAGAACTGCCTATTCCTGTTAGGATTTAGAAAATCCATAGTGAAGTTTTGGTTACCCCAACTATTGTCTTGCATATGTTAGCTCGTAGACATTACGTTATATAATAGTTAGTTAGTTAGTTAGAGTAACACCGTGGAGGACGGACGGGTCTTTACCCACTGTATGCCTGATCCACAGCCAGACAGAGGGCATATTATGTAAAACTATAAATACCATCTACCTCCCAAGGTAGAGTGTTGGACATTTCATTTTTTAATCTAACATTCTCTTTGTTTTTTTCTCACTTTCTCTCTCTAGAAAGGATCCCATCTCCCAATTTCTCTCTTTAAGTTTCTTGCTAAGATTCAAACCATATAATTGATTGTTTATGTGTTACAATAACCAATATCCAACAATTGGTATCAAGAGCCATGGTTAGATCATAAAGATTGGTTATTTTTGTGTTTTGTTGTTTCAAATTCTATACCCTAAATGAGTTAAAGTTTGAATTTTGATAGTACTTTTGTGTTAAGAATCATCATAAGTGCTTAGATTTTGGTTTGGAAGGCTTAATTCATCTTGGTTATAGTGTTTTGGATTGGAAAAGTTTACTTTTTGAAGAGTTTCAATGAAGCTATTTGAGTCTCGTACTATTTTCTTGTATGCAGTTTGATGTCATTTGCGTGCGGCTTGATCTGATCAAGGAAGCGATTTGTCAAGTTCTTTGATGCGGTTTGTCTAGATTCGTTGTATCGGAAGCAGTTTGACTTAAGCGGTTTGACTTAAGCGGTTTGACTAAGCGGTTTGACTCAAGCGGTTTGTCTTTAGTGGTTTGACGTAAGCGGTTTGACTCAAGCGGTTTGATCTGAACGGTTTGATAAGAAGCGGTTTGAGTTAAGCGGTTAGATAAGAAGCAGTTTGATAAAAAGCGGTTTGATTTATGCGGTTTGTATTCCTGCGGTTTGTATACCAGCAGTTTGACAATCCTGCGATTTGATCAAAAAAGCTGAGTTTTGACTTTTACGGTTTGACAACTATTTGACCACTTGCGGCTTGACCAAAGTTGACTTTTTACATCAAAACTTCAAACGACCATAACTTTTGAATCGTAACTCCGTTTTCAGTGAAATACCTATAAAAAAAACCGGAACAGCCTAAACCAGTAGGAACCAGTTAGAACTAGTTAAGAACTGGACATTCCGGCCAAGAACCAGTATAGAACTAGCTATTTCAACCAATAAATAGTTAGATCCAAATAGGAACCAGCTATTCCGGCCAAGAACCAGTTAGATCCAGCTAAGAACTGCCTATTCCGCCCAAGAACCAGTACAAACCAGTTAGAACCAGATAAGAACTAGCTATTCCGGCCAATAACCAGTAAGAAACACTTAAGAACATGCTATTTTGGCCAAGAACCAGTTAGATCTAGCTAAGAACTGCCTATTCCTGTTAGGATTTAGAAAATCCATAGTGAAGTTTTGGTTACCCCAACTATTGTCTTGCATATGTTTTTTTGGGTAAAGGGTATTCAAAAAGTAAAGGTTGATTGATTCGAACTTGGGTCTCTTACTCCGCAACAAGCACCTCAACCATGGATCTAAGCCATCAGTTGAATATGTTAGCTCGTAGACATTGGTCTTTACCCACTGTATGCCTGATCCACAGCCAGACAGAGGGCATATTATGTAAAACTATAAATACCATCTACCTCCCAAGGTAGAGTGTTGGACATTTCATTTCTTAATCTAACATTCTCTTTGTTTTTTTCTCACTTTCTCTCTCTAGAAAGGATCCCATCTCCCAATTTCTCTCTTTAAGTTTCTTGCTAAGATTCAAACCATATAATTGATTGTTTATGTGTTACAATAACCAATATCCAACAATTGGTATCAAGAGCCATGGTTAGATCATAAAGATTGGTTATTTTTGTGTTTTGTTGTTTCGAATTCTATACCCTAAATGAGTTAAAGTTTGAATTTTGATAGTACTTTTGTGTTAAGAATCTTCATAAGTGCTTAGATTTTGGTTTGGAAGGCTTAATTCATCTTGGTTATAGTGTTTTGGATTGGAAAAGTTTACTTTTTGAAGAGTTTCAATGAAGCTATTTGAGTCTCGTACTATTTTCTTGTATGCAGTTTGATGTCATTTGCGTGCGGCTTGATCTGATCAAGGAAGCGATTTGTCAAGTTCTTTGATGCGGTTTGTCTAGATTCGTTGTATCGGAAGCGGTTTGACTTAAGCAGTTTGACTTAAGCGGTTTGACTTAAGCGGTTTGACTCAAGCGGTTTGTCTTTAGTGGTTTGACCTAAGCGGTTTGACTCAAGCGGTGTGATCTGAGCGGTTTGATAAGAAGCTGGTTTGAGTTAAGCGGTTAGATAAGAAGCAGTTTGATAAAAAGAGGTTTGATTTATGCGGTTTGTATTCCAGCGGTTTGTATACCAGCAGTTTGACAATCCTGCGATTTGATCAAAAAAGCTGAGTTTTGACTTTTACGGTTTGACAACTATTTGACCACTTGCGGCTTGACCAAAGTTGACTTTGTACATCAAAACTTCAAACGACTATAACTTTTGAACCGTAACTCCTTTTTCAGTGAAATACCTATAAAAAAAACCGGAACAGCCTAAACCAGTAGGAACCAGTTAGAACTAGTTAAGAACTGGACATTCCGGCCAAGAACCAGTTAGAACCAGTATAGAACTAGCTATTTCAGCCAATAAATAGTTAGATCCAAATAGGAACCAGCTATTATGGCCAAGAACCAGTTAGATCCAGCTAAGAACTGCCTATTCGGCCCAAGAACCAGTACAAACCAGTTAGAACCAGATAAGAACTAGCTATTCCGGCCAATAACCAGTAAGAATCACTTAAGAACATGCTATTTTAGCCAAGAACCAGTTAGATGCAGCTAAGAACTGCCTATTCATGTTAGGATTTAGAAAATCTGTAGTGAAGTTTCGGTTACCCCAACTATTGTCTTGCATATGTTAGCTCGTAGACATTACGTTATATAATAGTTAGTTAGTTAGAGTAACACCGTGGAGGACGGAGGGGTCTTTACCTACTCTTTGCCTGATCCATAGCTCGACAGAGGGCGTATTATCTAAAACTATAAATACCATCTACCTCCTAAGGTAGAGGGTTGGACATTTCATTTCTTAATCTAACATTCTCTTTGTTTTTCTCTCACTTTCTCTCTCTAGAAAGGATCCCATCTCCCACTTTCTCTCTTTAAGTTTCTTGCTAAGATTCAAACCATATAATTGATTGTTTGTGTGTTACAATAACCAATATCCAACAATTGGTATCAAGAGCCATGGTTAGATCATAAAGATTGGTTATTTGTGTGTTTTGTTGTTTCGAATTCTATACCCTAAATGTGTTAAAGTTTGAATTTTGATAGTACTTTTGTGTTTAGAATCATCATAAGTGCTTAGATTTTGGTTTGGAAGGCTTAATTCATCTTGTTATAGTGTTTTGGATTGGAAAAGTTTACTTTTTGAAGAGTTTCAAGGAAGCGATTTGAGTCTTGTACTATTTTCTTGTATGCGGTTTGATGTCATTTGCGTGCAACTTGATGTGATAAAGGAAGCAATTTGTCAAGTTCTTGGATGCGGTTTGTCTAGATTCGTTGTATCGGAAGCGGTTTGACTTAAGCAGTTTGACTTAAGCGGTTTAACTTAAGCGGTTTGACTTAAGCGGTTTAACTCAAGCGGTTTGTCTTTAGTGGTTTGACGTAAGCGGTTTGACTCAAGCGGTTTGATCTGAGTGGTTTGATAAGAAGCGGTTTGACTTAAGCGGTTAGATAAGAAGCAGTTTGATAAAAAGCGGTTTGATTTAAGCGGTTTGTATTCCAGCAGTTTGACAATCCTGCGATTTGATCAAAAAAACTGAGTTTTGACTTTTAGGGTTTGACAACTATTTGACCACTTGCGGCTTGACCAAAGTTGAATTTTTACTTCAAAACTTCAAACGACCATAACTTTTGAACCGTAACTCCGTTTTCATTGAAATAACTATAAAAAAAACCGGAACAGCCTAAACCAGTAGGAACCAGTTAGAACTAGTTAAGAACTGGACATTCCGGCCAAGAACCAATAAGAACCAGTTAGAACCAGTATAGAACTAGCTATTTCAACCAATAAATAGTTAGATCCAAATAGGAACCAGCTATTCAGGCCAAGAACCAGTTAGATCTAGCTAAGAACTGCCTATTCCGCCCAAGAACCAGTACAAACCAGTTAGAACCAGATAAGAACTAGCTATTCCGGCCAATAACCAGTAAGAACCACTTAAGAACATGCTATTTTGGCCAAGAACCAGTTAGATCTAGCTAAGAACTGCCTATTCCTGTTAGGATTTAGAAAATCCATAGTGAAGTTTCGGTTACCCCAACTATTGTCTTGCATATGTTAGCTCGTAGACATTACGTTATATAATCGTTAGTTAGTTAGTTAGAGTAACACCGTGGAGGACGGATGGGTCTTTGCCCACTATATGCCTGATCCATAGCCCGACATAGGGCGTATTATGTAAAACTATAAATTCCATCTACCTCCCAAGGTAGAGGGTTGGACATTTCATTTCTTAATCTAACATTCTCTTTGTTTTTCTCTCACTTTCTCTCTCTAGAAAGGATCTCATCTCCCACTTTCTCTCTTTAAGTTTCTTGCTAAGATTCAAACCATATAATTGATTGTTTGTGTATTACAATAACCAATATCCAACAATTGGTATCAAGAGCCATGGTTAGATCATAAAGATTGGTTATTTTTGTGTTTTGTTGTTTCGAATTCTATAACCTAAATGTCTTAAAGTTTGAATTTTGATAGTACTTTTGTGTTTAGAATCATCATAAGTGCTTAGATTTTGGTTTGGAAGGCTTAATTCATCTTGGTTATAGTGTTTTGGATTGGAAAAGTTTACTTTTTGAAGAGTTTCAAGGAAGCGATTTGAGTCTCGTACTATTTTCTTGTATGCGGTTTGATGTCATTTTTGTGCAACTTGATCTGATCAAGGAAGCGATTTGTCAAGTTCTTGGATGCGGTTTGTCTAGATTCGTTGTATCGGAAGCGGTTTGACTCAAGCGGTTTGTCTTTAGTGGTTTGACGTAAGCGGTTTGAGTCAAGCGGTTTGATCTGAGCGGTTTGATAAGAAGTGGTTTGAGTTAAGCGGTTAGATAAGAAGCAGTTTGATAAAAAGCGGTTTGTATTCCAGCGGTTTGTATACCAGCAGTTTGACAATCCTGCGATTTGATCAAAAAAACTGAGTTTTGACTTTTACGGTTTGACAACTATTTGACCACTTGCGGCTTGACCAAAGTTGACTTTTTACATCAAAACTTCAAACGACCCTAACTTTTGAACCGTAACTCCTTTTTCAGTGAAATACCTATAAAAAAAACCGGAAAAACCTAAACCAGTAGGAACCAGTTAGAACTAGTTAAGAACTGGACATTTCGGCCAAGAACCAGTTAGAACCAGTATAGAACTAGCTATTTCAGCCAATAAATAGTTAGATCCAAATAGGAACCAGCTATTATGGCCAAGAACCAGTTAGATCCAGTTTTTAAAAATATTTAGTCATTTATGAGGGTATTATAGCATTTAGGTACTTGAACAAAAAAAAAACCCTAAGCAATTTTATCAAAGAATCATCATCTATTTTAAATCTATCCATTCACTTTCATTGTAATTTTAATATGTTGATCTACTGTTCATTTGGAAGATAAGGATATAATTTTCTCACAATTTCACCGGTTAGATCTCTCTATTAAATTCATTTTGTATTTCCGTTTTAGACCGTTATCTTCACTGTTCATCTTTCTCCTCCCAAAATCCACCTTCTACTAATCATTCTTTTGATTATGTAGCTTCTCTTTTCATTTCTGATTTCTTTTCACCTTTAATTTCACTATGAGAGATCCTGAACCAAATAACCCTAATTTAAAGGTGCCTCCAAAGCCCTCTGATGATGTCATTCGTTCCAAAAATGCTACTAGAAGCAATAAGAAATCTAAGGTGATTAATAAACCTGCTCATGGGAGTGGTAAGAGGGTTTCGTTGAGGTTGAATAGCAAGGGTGGAAGTTATGTGAAGGGTATGGAAGGATTGGTGTATGATGATGAAGGGAATGAGGTTGGGGAGCTCAAAGAAGAAGGTCTGGATGTTGATAGTCAGAGTATTTACTCTAGGAGTTGTAGTGAGTTTGTTTTTGTTTCTGAGAAAGAGGTTCATACAGCTTTTGAGAATGATATGGTAAGTACTTTGCTTAATGAGTTTTTGAATAATAATGATGTTGGAAATGTTGATGTTACTGATAGTAGTAGTGTTAAGAATGTTATTGGTGAGAATGATAATATGCCCACTTCTGTTAAGGTTAATCCTAGTACTAGTCCTAGAATCTTAAAAAGGGGTGAGGTATTGTGTGATGGTGGAAATAATGCTAAGGCTCCTTTCTCTCTCAATAACATGGAGAAATGGCCTAGTTTGGATGGTAATGGTAATGGTAAGGATATAGGTAAGAATGGTGAAAGTGTGGATGAGGTCAATATAGTTAATGATGATACTGTGATGAAGGAAAATAGTGGTCCTACACTTCCTTCATCGTTTTTGAATGCTGTCCAGGGTAGGAGTTTCAGTGGTAGTAACAAATTGAAGTTGTTTCCTGTGAGTGTTAATGATAAGGGTGATGAAGTTGTGGAAATGGATCCTCTATTCTAGAGGGTAGTAGGTGTTGGAATATGACTTTGGTTGGGTATTTTGTGGGAATGAAGATGAGTTACAGGGAGATTATGGGTCATCTAAGGAGAATGTAGAGGCCATACTTTTTTGATGAAATTATCATGAATGAGTGTGGTTTATATTTTCTTAAGTTCAAATCTGATGAGGGTATGCAATTTGTTTTGGAAAATGGACCTTGGCTTGTTGATGGTAAGCCGTTGTTTGTTCAAAAGTTAGAAGCAGGTATGTGTATGAGTAAGCCATAGCCAACCAAGGTTCCTGTATGGGTTAAGATTATGAATGTTCCATTAGAGGCTTGGAATGTGGAGGGTATTAGCAGGATTGCTAGTGGAATTGGGAACCCAATCATCATGGACAGAATCACAACTTCTATGTGTGAGAAGGCTTCTGGTAGGGCTAGTTTTGCTAGAGTCCTGGTGGAGATTGATGTTGCTAAGGGTCTAGTAGATCAGGTTGAAGTTAATTATAAGACTTTAGGAAGGTCTATGAAGTTAAAGGTGGAGTATGTTTGGAGACCTCCTATTTGTGGTCATTGTAAAGTGTTTGGCCACAATTATGTTGGTTGTCCTAATAGAATTGTTACGGAAGCTGAGAAAGTGGTGAGAAATGAAAATGAAAGAGCGAACACTGGTATTGATTTGAATGAAGGGAAGAATGATGGTGAATGGCAGAATGTGGGTAGGAAGGAAGCTGCTAGAAAAGAAGGTGATAATATGGGTACTAATGTGCAGAGGAACTTTTATGGTGCTAGTTCTGGTAGAGGTGGCTTTGGTGGAAGGGGTAGAGGTAATGCGTATGGTAGGGGAAATGGAGATCAGAGGTATGCTAGAAATGAGAATAAGCAGTTTGCTCCAAACAAGAAGGTTAGAGTTCCTAATGATAATCAGCTTGATGGAAGTGGTCAAAGAAAAAAAGGTAAAGGTAAAATGGATGTGGATGGTGAGGAAGGTAATACCAGTGGTAAGAAAGATGGTTTGAAGAACAATAAGTTTTCAACGCTAGATGATGAAACTGAAATTGAGAAGAAACTTGAGTGGGAAGCTACAAGGAGGAGAGATGATGATGTTTGTTCTAAGGGTTTGTCTATAGGTAAGGAGGAGATTGATGGATGGTCTGAAGATCTAAAACAATATTATAAAAGAAAGTATGTTACTCCAACTCCAAATGCTAATGCAGAAAGGTTAAGACATAAAGTAGTTGAGCTTCAAAAACAAATCAATTATAGTAATAAGTGGTTAATGAAAGGTTCTAAAGAGAAGGCTGAAAGAATGTGCAAGGTTTTAATGGAAGAGAAAGGGCTAACTAGGAATCAAGCATATACTAAGGCATATGATGAAGCTTATAGAGATGAACTGAAGAGGATCAAAGACTTAGTGGTTAAAAGGCAAGTGGTTGAGGTTGAGCTTTTTATCGAAACAGACCAAGTTTTTTCTCTTTATGAGTTAGAGACTTGGACTGAGAAGATTCTTGATCTTTACAAGTCTAGAGCTGGTTTTAATATTTTTGAGAAAGTTCTGGACTCCTTAAAGATTACGGATGAGAATATGGTTGAGGAAGTGCTTGAAGATGTGGGTGGTAGTGCTCATTTCTTGGCTCAGGATGATGTTGCTAATGTCCATGATGAATCTATTGCTGATATGCAAGGAGGTATCGCTTCACACCCTTCTAATTTTAAATGTTAGTCAAGATGGCTGCTTGGAATATCAAGGGGATGAATTCTACTGTTAAGCAAGATGAGATTAAGGCTTTAATTAGGAGAGAAAATTTGTGTATGTGTGCTGTTTTAGAGACTCAGTTGAGGAAGAAGTTTGTTAATCCTATTTGTAACAAACTTTTTGATGGGTGGAATTGGGTTTCGAATTCTAGTGATAGTAATAAAGGGTGTAGAATTGTGGTTGGATGGGACCCTCTTGCTATCAGTGCTAGCTTGATCTCCCATATTGATCAAGTTATGCATTTTGAAGTTACGTTTATTCATGATAGCAAGAAGGTTTTTATATCTTATGTGTATGCTGAGAATATGGTGATGGGTAGAAGAGAATTATGGAAGAATCTGTGTGAGCACAAGAAGCTGGTAGGTAAATCTCCTTGGGTTCTCCTTGGGGACTTTAATGTGGCTTTGAATTATGATGATAGCTCTAATGTGTTTGTTGATAGAGATAGAGGTATTACTGAATTTAAAGAGTGTGTTCAAGAGTTGGATGTGGAAGACCTGTCTAGTTATGGTATTTTTTACACTTGGATACAAAAAAGAAATGATCCTGGTGAAGGTATTTTGAAGAAGTTAGATAGGGTTATGGGGAATGGTGACTTTGTTGATGCCTTTGAGAGGAGTTACGCTAATTTTCTCCCCTACTTGACTTCTGATCATTGCCCTGCTACTCTTGTCATTCCTGTTGTTAATAAGATTAAGCCTAAATCTTTTAGGTTCATGAATTTTCTTGCTGAGAAGAAGGATTTTTTACCTGTTGTTAAAGATAATTGGTGTGTTGAAGTAAAGGGCTTTTCTATGTTTATTCTAGCCAAGAGACTGAAGAACATGAAGAAGTATATGAGGAAGTTAAATAGACAGAATGAGAATGTTTTTGAGAAAGTTAAGGTTCTGAGAAAAGAGCTTTGCAGAGTGCAAGAAAGTTTGGACAAGGACCCTAATAATGCTTCTCTTAGAGAAGAGGAGATGATTTATTCAAAAGCATATCATGATGCAGCTCTTGATGAAGAAAGATTGTTGAAGCAGAAAGCCAAGATTGATTGGCTTAGAGAAGGAGATCAGAACTCGGCGTATTTTCATAAGATTCTGAAGGGCAGAATCAGCAGAAGTAGGGTTGAGATTGTGAAAGATGAGCATGGAAATGATTTTCAAGGGGAAGAAGTTGCTACTCAGTTTGTGAATCACTTCCAGAGTTTTCTTGGTGCTTCTGAAGAGGTCATCCCGATTGATGATTGTGATAGCTTGTTTGTTAAAAGGCTCGACTCCCAGCTTGCAGAGAATATGATTAGACCGGTGACGGATGAGGAGATTAAAGTGGCTATGTTTGGTATTAAGGACGATAAGTCTGCTGGTCCGGATGGTTTTACTTCAAAATTTTTCAAGAAGGCGTGGTCTGTGGTGGGTTCGGATGTATGCAATGCTGTTAGAGAATTCTTCACTTCGGGAAAGCTGTTAGGTGAGTTTAATACTAACCTTATCTCTCTTATTCCTAAGATTAGTGTGCCTATCCTTGTGACTGATTATCGCCCAATAGCCTATTGTAATGTTGTCTATAAGTGCATTAGTAAAGTCTTGACCAATAGGCTTAAAGAGGGTCTTGATAGCATTATTGATAGTAATCAGTGTGCTTTTATTCCTGGTAGACACATAAGTGATAACATTTTACTCACTCAAGAACTTATGTGTGGGTATGACCGTAAGTCTGGAACTAGGAAATGTGCCTTTAAGGTTGACATTAAGAAGGCTTATGATACTGTGGAATGGAAGTTTTTGGAGGTGGTCTTACATAAGTTTGGATTTCATGAAACTATGGTTAGGTGGATTTTGACTTACCTTACCACTGCCTCTTTTTCTTTATGTGTTAATAATGAGATCCATGGCTTTTTTAAGAGTAGGAGAGGGTTGAGACAGGGTGACCCCATCTTGCCATATTTGTTCACCATTGTTATGGAAGTTTTGAACCTTATGATTAAAAGGCAAATTAGAAGTGATAAGAAATTTCAGTACCATCAATTCTGTAGCAAGCTTAGCCTTACTCACCTATGTTTTGCCGATGATTTGTTACTCTTGTGTCATGGAGACTATAATTCTGCTTGTATCCTTAGGAGAGGCATTGATGAGTTTAGTATGTGTTCTGGTCTCTATCCTAGTGTTGAGAAAAGTACGGCTTTCTACTATAATGTTCCTGATGATGAGAAAGTGAAGATTGGCCTTGCTTTACCTTTTAGAGAAGGTAAACTTCCTGTTAGGTACTTAGGCGTTCCTATGATCACCAAACAGTTGCTTAATTTGGATTGTAGAGTGCTTGTTGAGAATGTGAGGAAGAGAATCTTGGATTGGAAGAATAAATGCCTTTCTTATGCTGGTAAGCTTCAACTGATTGCTGCTGTTTTGTCTTCACTAAGTGTGTATTGGGCTTCTATGTTCATTATTCCTAAGCATATTTGTGCCACTATAGATAGAATTCTTAAAAACTTTCTTTGGGGTAACAGTGATATTAAGAAAGGGACTTCTAGTGTTTCTTGGAAAGATGTTTGTAGACCTAAGAGTCAGGGTGGGTTAGGAATTAAGACTACGAGTTTGAAGAATGAAAGTCTTATGTGCAAATATCTTTGGAACATTGTCAGTAAAAAGGACTCATTGTGGGTTAAGTGGATTAATGCTTACAGGTTAAGGGGTAAATGTATTTGGGATATTGATGTTCATCACACTACTGGTTGGAGTTGGAGACAGATCATGAGGCTTAGAGATAGAATTAGAAGTCATATTGGTGTTAAGATATGCAATGGAAAGAGTTGTTTTGTTTGGTTTGATAAATGGCACATTAGTGGTCCTTTAAGCAAGATGATCTCTCACAACTTTCTTGTGTCTAATGGGTTTGATTTAAATGATAAAGTGCTGGATTAGATTGATAGTGGTAAGTGGGTTTGTCCTTTGGATTGGGTTGGTAGCTTTGATGTGGTTACTAATGTTCCTGTCCCTGTTTTAAGTGATTTAGAAGATAAGGCTATTTGGTATAACAAGAAGTATGAAATTGTTGATTTTAATGTTAAAGAGGCTTGTGAGATTATTAGAGAGAATGGGCCAGAGGTGATTTGGTATAAGCATGTCTGGTTTACGCAATGTATACCCAGACATTAATTAGACATAGACTCTGTGACAACCCGTACTTTCAGGTCATTTCTCGACACAATTTATGCCTCACTATTTCAACATTTATAGTAAACTTGGTTTACTTGTTCCAAATTCGCGTAACCTTTAAGGTTTAGCGGCGAATTCATGATCATAACATCACGTACATTTCATATGGACTAAGATTAGTCTACATTTCATTGTAATCATTTGCATCACATTGATTCATTCATGACATTTCATTTCACATTTATCGCGTAATTTTTATATTTAATAATCGTTATCGCGTGAGTTATTATTTTGAACATTTAACCCATTACTTTCAAAAATGATCCCGATGTATTTTTATACTTACATTTAGTTCATAAAAACTATATTTTTAGTTTTCCTAGTGTTTCAAATTTATTTGGTATATTAATCGTTAAAGTTAAATTATTACGTCGTTTTTCTTAAAAATTATACGATAATTATTTTATCACTCAATTTTCACAAGGAATGTATTTTTACAATTTTTATTATCTCATTACATTCTATTTTGACCTATTAAAAACTTACTTGTACCAAAAATTTCCATTTACCTTTACTTGTACACTTTCCTACACATCTACTTATACTTTTTATAACAAATAGCTACAAGTAATTACACAATACAATTTTTATAAAAAAAAAAAATATGATATCTACTAATACCTCCCCCCTTGGCCGACCAAGGGGGAGGGTTGTCAATAAATGAGGAATGGCCTCTTGATTGTTAATAAATGTTACTCAACTTATAAGTCTTCTACTATTATTTTCTCATACATTCATTTCATCATTTCACAAGTGTTAGAATATTGGTTTTTCTCTCTTCTTCTTGCTTCTCAAAACCGGTCACACAAGGAATCACCAAGGGATCATCTTCAAAAATTTTCTCAAGTGTTTTTACAATCTAGTTATCACTCTTTATAAGGTTTTGAAATAAAAACCAAGAGTGTTTAGGATTAACCTTGTTACTTGCACCTCATCATATTCACTTGTAAGCATGTTTCTTTCATTTTCATGTTTCCTTTTTCATTTCATATGTATCTTTTCATTTTTGGAGCAACATGCAAGACATATGTGATTTATACCATTTTTCATGCTTTTTAGAAATATATATATACATAAGGTCATCCTATAAATATCCCCTTGGTATTTGTTGGTCTTGATGATGTCTAGGAACCCATGACACCCTAAGAAGGTGTATGGTAGGATTAGATTAGCTTTGGAGTTGATTTGAAGGGGTTAGAATAGGTTTTGTCCGAGAAAAACTATTTTTGATACGTATTAAAATAGGTTCTGTCCTTGTTTCATTTTTCTGGAAAAACCGACAGTTGGTACGAAACTTTGGCCTTGATATTTAGAAAATATACTTTAAAACGAATCCGTGGCCGCTTGAACGGATAAAAACGGAGTTATAACGAAAAAGTTATGGATTTTACATGTTTAACGACGATATATACATTTTCTGAAAATTCAGCAAACTACTATTTTTGGAGAACAAAAACCATTTGGAGAACTAAAGTTTGGAGAACTATTTTTGGAGAACAAGTTGTTTTGGAGAACTATTTTTGGAGAACAAAAGTGTTGGAACACTATTTTTGGAGAACAAATGTTTTGGAGAACTATTTTTGGAGAACAAAAACCATTTGGAGAACTAAAAGATTTGGAGAACAAAATAATTGGAGTACATTTTCTTATAAAAGTTACAATTTCACTATAAATCATTATAAAACCCATTGTAGGATGACATTTAGACGTAAAAACTTGTAAAGTCATTTTTGAAGGGTCAAGACGTCAAACGAATATTTTTCGACGATGAGTATTATTTTCAAAAACCGCAAATGGTATAAATAACATATGAAAGGCATGCATAACATTACATTGCAACTCATGACATATCATATCATTCGTAATAGGTCCCGGTTAACGCATCACATTATACCTCGGTGTACTCACTTTTGCCATTATTCCAGTTTACCAAGTGAGTTTTCATAGCCCCGTTTTACATGCTTTCAATTAATTTCAAACTCACGGGGGAGAATACATTGCACTACATTTTTTTTGTACGATACCAAGTATGTTAAATTCATTTACATTGCTTAAGTTACCGCATTTGCCAAATTTGAAAGTCCCCATTACCTGAACATGAACCGTTAATCTTTGAAGCGAGGATGAGTGGATAGATCTATCGAGGGTGACGCCTCCATCCGGGTTGGTGAATCCCAACCAGGCAAACGGATGCATTTCATTTTATAACATTACGGAGTTGTCTGGCAAACACTCTGCAGGGGCATACATTATTGAACAGTCTAGTTTCGGGGTCATGGGCTTAGAGCAATTGTAACATTATTTTACGTGACTTGATTGTCATGCCTGGTCTATACTTGTGTAGTCGTATAAAACATTTACATAAACCTATGATTTCTCACCAACATTATTGTTGACCGTTTTAGCAATGTATTTTCAGGTAACTGAGGCATTATCATCATGACATGGTTTAGGGACCACATTTTGAGTCGCGGCGTCGACTTACATTATGTACATTATGGCACATTATTTCAAAACATCGTTTGGATTTGTAACATATTTGTATTTCCGCAAACTTTGTAAACCTTTTGGGACCGATGTTGTACTCTGAATATTTTATGAAATATCCAACGATGTGTTTTTAAAACGACACTTTAGGTCGTTCAATATAACTGTGATGTGGTGCTATGACAGTCAATCCCCCAGGAATTCCATTCCGCTGCAAAACAGGTAAATTGGGGGTGTGACAGATTGGTATCAGAGCTACAGTTATAGAGAACTAGGTTGCATCATTGACCCTAGACTATAGCTACATTTTCATAGCATCTCATCATTTCATCATAGTACATATTCATTTTTATCATGCGGATTCACTTACACTTTATTCGAGATTATTTACTTTTATTTCACATCGGTTGTCACAGACATGTCTTCAGATTCACATCCCATCACCATATCATCGGACTCTAGCTCGGATGATGTCCCAGCTAACCCCATCATGGATGATGTTTCATCACACTCCACTGAGATCGTATCTTCCATTGGCTCTACTCCAGTCTTTCCACCTATCATGACTGACACTGAGACCGAACCCTTCGAGGAGGGCGAAGTCGCACCCACTCCTCACGTTAGCCCAGTTCATGATCCGTTACACCCACCATCACCACTGCTAGCACCATCATCACCATCATCATCATATTTTCTTAGAGATCCTTTACCCGCATCAGACTTGCCGCTCAAAAAGCGTGCTCGTTTCGACATCCCGACACCAGCATCTACTGAGCCCGAGCCACCCGTTAGGTTCGAGTTAGGAGAGAGTTCTAAGGCTGCAGCTGCTCGACAGCCTTCTACCGAGGCATTAGGAGCCCGTATTGATAGTCAGCAGATCCAGATTGATAGGTTGTCGCGACAGTTGGAGGAACTGTCGTCGGATAGGATTGAGCCCATTGCTGAGGAGGTCGAGGGTTTAGTGATAGGCAGGGTTTCGATTGATTTAGCTCATCAGAGTATTCAGCATAGACAGATAGAGGACAGAGAGCGTATAGATGAGTTGAGGCAGGAGATGCCCGAGTTGTACGACAAAGCCGAGATGACGCAGGATGAGTTACAGCGTCAGTCACAGGAGTTATCTTTAGCTCGTCATAGTATTGTTACTTTGCAGGGTCAGATTGGAGAGTTGAGAGGTTTGGTGGATAGTTTGACTACTCAGGTTCGCGATCTTCAGGATAGGGCCGGCGGAGCACCATGAGGTGCCTTATGTAGACTTTTGTCATGTATAGTTTTGACCATTATTATCCTAGTCACGAGGTGTGTGACGTAGTTTAAAGAACTTGTTGTATTTTGGTTGTTGTACAAACAAATGTATCAAGTATTGACTCTACTATGTAGGAATGGTTGTTATTATCTATGATATCGGTCCATGTAGGCCGAAATTTTCATGTATATTATCCACGTGTGTTGTGATTATATTTGTGATATTTCGTTATTGTTCCGTTGTGATTCCATTTATCTTTATGCATGTTGTGGTTGTGGATATATTTGTATGATGGTTGTTTCTACTTACGAGTTCTCATGATTGTTTCATCTTGTGATTTTGAAGAGTTATGGCGCCTAAGAAAGCCACACCGGAAATGACCCAAGCAGCAATTCAACAGTTGGTGAATGATAGCATTGCTAATGCACTAAGAGTCGAAAGGGAAACAGTGGCTGCTGCTGCTGAAGCCGCTAGGCTTGCTGCTGCTACTGGTAATGCAGGAGGATCTGGGGTCAAGAACTGTTCTTACAAGGATTTCAAAAGTGGGGATCCCACTAAGTTTCGAGGTACCGAGGGAGCTACAGCCATGGTTCGATGGTTTGAAAAATTGGAATCGGTGTTTTTGCTTTGTAACTGTCCGGATGACAGTAAGGTCAAATTTGCTACGAGCACATTACTCGATGGAGCTTTGTCATGGTGGAATTCATATGCTCAACCGATTGGGATGGAAAATGCTTTCAAGCTTACTTGGGAGGAATTTAAAGGTTTGGTGACTAAGAAGTTTTGTCCTCGAACGGAAGTGAAAAAGTTAGAGACGGAGTTCTATGAACTAGTAACCATTGGATATGATATCGACACTTACATTCGGAGATTCCAGGAATTGGCCGCATTATGCCCATCTATGGTATCGGATAACGAGAAGTTGCTAGAGGCTTTCATCGGGGGACTTCCCGAAGTTATTCAAGGAGATGTGACTTCGTTTGATCCACAAACAATTGAGGAAGCTATTCGAGTAACTCAGAAGTTGATGGCACAGGTAGTGAAGAGGGGTAAGTACACCAACACCAACCGAAACAACAACAACAACCCCAACAATCGTTTCAACTACAACAACAACCGAGCCAACTACAACAACAACAATAGCAACAACAACAAGCGCAAGTGGGACAACACCAGGGGTAGAAATGCTACTCAACAACCACCCAAGAGGCAAGAGGTTGCTAAGGCTTATGTTGCGGGTCCGAAGGAAGGAAAAGGATATTCGGGGGTTTTGCCGAAGTGTAATAAGTGTTTGAGTCATCACAATCGGGGTCGATGTCCTGATCCATGTGAGAATTGCAAGAAAGTTGGTCACCGTACTAGGGATTGCAAGTCGCCACAAGTTACATGTTTTGGTTGCGGGGAGCGTGGACACTACAAGTATGAATGTAAGAAGGGAAGGAATCAAGCAAATCCGAATCAAGGAGGTTTGGCACAAGGAAGGGTTTACGTCATTGGAGGCGGAGAAGATAGAGAGGACCCGAATGTCATTACGGGTACGTTCCTTCTCAATAATCGTTATGCTTCAGTTTTATTTGATTCGGGTGCCGATAAAAGTTTTGTGTCCACTGCATTTGCACCTTTGCTCAACATTAAACCAACCACATTAGACATATCATACAACGTCGAATTAGCTAATCGTAGCGTAGTTAGCACCAACACCATTGTCCGCGGTTGCACATTCAATTTTCTTAATCATCCCTTCAACATAGACCTCATGCCCGTAGAGCTTGGTAGTTTTGACGTCGTCATCGGCATGGATTGGTTATCTAAGCATCGTGCAAAGATCATTTGCGATGAGAAAGTTGTTCATCTTCCCTACAACGGCGAAACTTTGATTATTCGTGGGGAACGAAGTGGAACTAGAATTAGTATCATATCGAGCATCAAAACGGAGAAGTACATTAAGAAAGGTTGTCTTGCTTTCTTAGCCCATGTAACCGAGAAAAAGTCGGAGGAGAAGCGACTTGAAGATGTTCCTATTGTCCGTGAATTTTCTGAAGTATTTCCCGAGGATTTACCGGGACTTCCACCGGCACGTCAAGTAGAATTTCATATTGACTTAGTGCCCGGAGCTGCACCGATTGCGCGAGCACCGTACCGTCTAGCACCATCCGAAATGCAAGAGTTTTCTAATCAATTGCAAGAGCTTCTAGACAAAGGATTCATTAGGCCGAGTTCCTCGCCTTGGGGAGCACCGGTCTTGTTTGTGAAGAAGAAGGATGGATCCTTCAGGATGTGTATAGATTATCGAGAATTGAACAAGTTAACGGTGAAGAATCGTTACCCACTCCCCAGAATTGATGACTTGTTCGATCAGTTGCAAGGTTCCAGTATTTACTCCAAGATTGATCTCCGGTCGGGTTATCATCAGCTTCGAGTTCGGGAAGAGGATATTCCGAAAACAGCGTTTAGAACACGTTACGGTCATTACGAGTTTCAAGTGATGCCGTTTGGATTGACTAATGCACCTGCGGTATTCATGGATCTCATGAATAGAGTATGTAAGCCGTATTTGAACAAGTTTGTGATAGTGTTCATTGACGACATCTTGATTTATTCAAAGAGCAAAGAAGAGCACGAAGAGCATTTAAGGACGATTTTAAGGCTACTCAAGAATGAGAAGTTGTATGCCAAATTTTCGAAGTGTGATTTTTGGAACCACAAAGTGCAATTTCTTGGTCACGTCATTGATAGTCAAGGACTACAAGTTGATCCCGCAAAGATTGAAGCCGTAAAAGATTGGGCTACTCCAACGAATCCTACAGAAATTCGACAATTTCTAGGACTAGCCGGGTATTACCGAAGGTTCATCGAAGGTTTTTCAAAGATAGCAAGACCTTTGACCAAGTTGACACAGAAAAACAAGAAGTACGAGTGGGGAAAGAAACAAGAAGTTGCTTTTCAGTTGTTGAAGCAAAAACTTTGCAGTGCGCCAATTTTGGCACTACCCGAAGGCATTGAGAACTTTGTTGTATATTGCGACGCTTCGCATAAAGGACTTGGGGCTATTTTAATGCAAAACGAGAAGGTGATAGCGTATGCTTCTCGACAACTTAAGGTTCATGAGAAGAACTACACCACTCATGATCTCGAGTTAGGAGCCGTAGTTTTTGCACTCAAGATTTGGAGACACTACCTCTATGGAACAAAGTGCACAGTGTTTACTGACCACAAGAGTTTGCAATATATTCTTGATCAGAAGGAGCTTAATATGAGGCAACGTCGTTGGTTGGAGTTACTCAGCGACTATGATTGTGAAATCAAGTACCACCCGGGAAAAGCCAATGTTGTGGCGGATGCTCTTAGTCGGAAAGAGAGGCCTAAACCTTTAAGAGTTCGATCATTGGGAATGACGATTATTTCTCCTTTACCATCAAAAATCCACGAAGCACAAGTCGAGGCACTCAAGGAGGAAAACCGACCAAGTGAAAAGCTTTATGGTATGCCCGAAAGCGCAAATGGTTTTGTAAAAAGAGCAGATGGAGTATTATGTTTCAAGGATAGAATGTGGGTTCCATTGTATGGCGGAATACGAGAATTGATTATGCATGAGTCGCATAAGTCAAAGTATTCTATTCACCCAGGATCGGATAAGATGTATCAAGATCTTAAGAAGCTTTATTGGTGGCCGAACATGAAAGCAGAGATTGCCACGTACGTTAGCAAATGCCTTACCTGCTCTAAGGTAAAAGTCGAATATCAGAAGCCTTCAGGATTACTCCAACAACCAGAAATTCCTCAATGGAAATGGGAACGCATTACTATGGACTTTGTTACGAAACTTCCTAAGACATCGGGAGGTTACGACGCTATTTGGGTAATTGTTGATCGCCTTACCAAGTCAGCCCATTTCATACCGATTAGAGAGACTTATTCCATGGAGCAACTCACTAGACTTTATGTCAAGGAAATAGTCTCGAGGCACGGAGCACCAATTTCTATCATTTCCGACAGAGATAGTCGATTCACTTCAAACTTCTGGAATTCATTGCAAGATTCATTCGGAACCAGATTAGAGATGAGCACAGCATATCACCCACAAACCGACGGTCAAAGTGAAAGGACAATTCAAACATTAGAAGATATGCTGAGAGCATGTGTGATTGATTTTGGCAATGGTTGGGCTAACCATTTGCCATTGATTGAATTCTCGTACAACAATAGTTATCACACCAGTATAAAGATGGCACCATTCGAGGCACTCTATGGTCGCAAGTGCCGATCACCTGTTTGTTGGGCCGAGGTAGGAGACGCACAACTCACTGGTCCAGAAATGGTACGGGAAACAACGGAAAAGATAGTTCAAATTCGAGATAGACTCAGAACTGCAAGGAGTCGACAGAAAAGTTATGCAGATGTTAGGCGTAAAGAATTGGAATTCCAAGTGGGTGACAAAGTTATGTTGAAAGTATCGCCTTGGAAAGGCGTGGTACGTTTTGGAAAGCGTGGAAAGTTGAACCCGAGATACATTGGACCATTCAAGATTTTGAGCAGAGTTGGTCCGGTAGCTTATCGACTTGATCTTCCGTCAGAACTCAGTCATGTACACAACACGTTTCACGTTTCAAACTTGAAGAAGTGTCTTTCGGACGAATCACTCGTTATTCCATTGGACGAAGTTCAGCTTGACGACAAACTCAACTTTGTGGAAGAACCTGTAGAAATCATGGACCGCGAGGTCAAGCAGTTGAAACAGAGTCGTATTCCTATTGTGAAAGTTCGTTGGAATTCTCGACGAGGTCCTGAGTTTACTTGGGAACGGGAAGACCAGATGCGACACAAGTATCCTCATCTTTTCACCGACACCGTTAGACCTAACAACGATTGAATTCAGGGACTGAATTCCTTTTTGGATGGGCGAATGTGACAACCCGTACTTTCAGGTCATTTCTCGACACAATTTATGCCTCACTATTTCAACATTTATAGTAAACTTGGTTTACTTGTTCCAAATTCGCGTAACCTTTAAGGTTTAGCGGCGAATTCATGATCATAACATCACGTACATTTCATATGGACTAAGATTAGTCTACATTTCATTGTAATCATTTGCATCACATTGATTCATTCATGACATTTCATTTCACATTTATCGCGTAATTTTTATATTTAATAATCGTTATCGCGTGAGTTATTATTTTGAACATTTAACCCGTTACTTTCAAAAATGATCCCGATGTATTTTTATACTTACATTTAGTTCATAAAAACTATATTTTTAGTTTTCCTAGTGTTTCAAATTTATTTGGTATATTAATCGTTAAAGTTAAATTATTACGTCGTTTTTCTTAAAAATTATACGATAATTATTTTATCACTCAATTTTCACAAGGAATGTATTTTTACAATTTTTATTATCTCATTACATTCTATTTTGACCTATTAAAAACTTACTTGTACCAAAAATTTCCATTTACCTTTACTTGTACACTTTCCTACACATCTACTTATACTTTTTATAACAAATAGCTACAAGTAATTACACAATACAATTTTTATAAAAAAAAAAATATGATATCTACTAATACCTCCCCCCTTGGCCGACCAAGGGGGAGGGTTGTCAATAAATGAGGAATGGCCTCTTGATTGTTAATAAATGTTACTCAACTTATAAGTCTTCTACTATTATTTTCTCATACATTCATTTCATCATTTCACAAGTGTTAGAATATTGGTTTTTCTCTCTTCTTCTTGCTTCTCAAAACCGGTCACACAAGGAATCACCAAGGGATCATCTTCAAAAATTTTCTCAAGTGTTTTTACAATCTAGTTATCACTCTTTATAAGGTTTTGAAATAAAAACCAAGAGTGTTTAGGATTAACCTTGTTACTTGCACCTCATCATATTCACTTGTAAGCATGTTTCTTTCATTTTCATGTTTCCTTTTTCATTTCATATGTATCTTTTCATTTTTGGAGCAACATGCAAGACATATGTGATTTATACCATTTTTCATGCTTTTTAGAAATATATATATACATAAGGTCATCCTATAAATATCCCCTTGGTATTTGTTGGTCTTGATGATGTCTAGGAACCCATGACACCCTAAGAAGGTGTATGGTAGGATTAGATTAGCTTTGGAGTTGATTTGAAGGGGTTAGAATAGGTTTTGTCCGAGAAAAACTATTTTTGATACGTATTAAAATAGGTTCTGTCCTTGTTTCATTTTTCTGGAAAAACCGACAGTTGGTATGAAACTTTGGCCTTGATATTTAGAAAATATACTTTAAAACGAATCCGTGGCCGCTTGAACGGATAAAAACGGAGTTATAACGAAAAAGTTATGGATTTTACAAGTTTAACGACGATATATACATTTTCTGAAAATTCAGCAAACTACTATTTTTGGAGAACAAAAACCATTTGGAGAACTAAAGTTTGGAGAACTATTTTTGGAGAACAAGTTGTTTTGGAGAACTATTTTTGGAGAACAAAAGTGTTGGAACACTATTTTTGGAGAACAAATGTTTTGGAGAACTATTTTTGGAGAACAAAAACCATTTGGAGAACTAAAAGATTTGGAGAACAAAATAATTGGAGTACATTTTCTTATAAAAGTTACAATTTCACTATAAATCATTATAAAACCCATTGTAGGATGACATTTAGACGTAAAAACTTGTAAAGTCATTTTTGAAGGGTCAAGACGTCAAACGAATATTTTTCGACGATGAGTATTATTTTCAAAAACCGCAAATGGTATAAATAACATATGAAAGGCATGCATAACATTACATTGCAACTCATGACATATCATATCATTCGTAATAGGTCCCGGTTAACGCATCACATTATACCTCGGTGTACTCACTTTTGCCATTATTCCAGTTTACCAAGTGAGTTTTCATAGCCCCGTTTTACATGCTTTCAATTAATTTCAAACTCACGGGGGAGAATACATTGCACTACATTTTTTTTGTACGATACCAAGTATGTTAAATTCATTTACATTGCTTAAGTTACCGCATTTGCCAAATTTGAAAGTCCCCATTACCTGAACATGAACCGTTAATCTTTGAAGCGAGGATGAGTGGATAGATCTATCGAGGGTGACGCCTCCATCCGGGTTGGTGAATCCCAACCAGGCAAACGGATGCATTTCATTTTATAACATTACGGAGTTGTCTGGCAAACACTCTGCAGGGGCATACATTATTGAACAGTCTAGTTTCGGGGTCATGGGCTTAGAGCAATTGTAACATTATTTTACGTGACTTGATTGTCATGCCTGGTCTATACTTGTGTAGTCGTATAAAACATTTACATAAACCTATGATTTCTCACCAACATTATTGTTGACCGTTTTAGCAATGTATTTTCAGGTAACTGAGGCATTATCATCATGACATGGTTTAGGGACCACATTTTGAGTCGCGGCGTCGACTTACATTATGTACATTATGGCACATTATTTCAAAACATCGTTTGGATTTGTAACATATTTGTATTTCCGCAAACTTTGTAAACCTTTTGGGACCGATGTTGTACTCTGAATATTTTATGAAATATCCAACGATGTGTTTTTAAAACGACACTTTAGGTCGTTCAATATAACTGTGATGTGGTGCTATGACAGTCAATCCCCCAGGAATTCCATTCCGCTGCAAAACAGGTAAATTGGGGGTGTGACAGACTCCCACAACCTTAGTTTAGATAATAGTAGAGTTATCGGTAGAAATACCAACCCCCCAAATCCAATACCCGAGATTCGTACCTTTCAATTTCATAAAATATAAAAATACAAAAAATAATCTTCTTCAAACTCAACCTTAGCGTAGTAACTCCTTACTAGCATTCCTATTCCCCTAGAGAACGATATCAATACCCGTGGCTTTCCCTAATTACTACACTACAACGATTAGGTTCACTGCCTAGGGTGTTATAAAACTTGCTCGAAGAAAAGGAAGTTTCCTTGACCCCGAACGACGCGTGTAGCGTTATCAAGTTTTTGGCGCCGCTGCCGGGGAATAGAATAGCTAGTTAGTAGTCCACCTCATTTAGGTTCTTTGCTTGATTCCTATCAAGTAAATTTTTCTCATTTTTAGCTTTCTCTTAGTCTATCCCCCTTCTTTGTGTTTGTGTTCGTAAAACCCTTTTCATTTGTTGCTATAGCAAGTGAAATTGCATTTGCATCATTAACAAATGAGGAACAGTTGAATTTCGCAGATTGGTTTGGTTTTAATTGTTCTAATGAATTTGTGAGTTAACTTAGAGATATCCAAAAGGAGATGGGTGTAAGGTTGGATGGATTTGATATATTCTGTACTTGTGTGGCTTCTATTCAACAATCGTTGTCAGGATCAACTCCTTTTAGTGACACCATCTGGAGAATTTTTCAGAAAAGCCTCCTATGCATAAACCATCAATTGAATGATCTTAGGCACCATGATCAAAAAGACCTAGTTTTTAAGAACATGGAACCTAAACCCGAAAAAGATTGTGAAATGGTTATAGTTGAATTGCCTAGTTGCATGCGTGGGATAGATTTCAAAACATATGACACATGTGAGGAATCCTTTAGGCAAATAGAACATAGTGATCAAATTTTTGAGAATGATTCTTATGAATCAGACCAAGAATTTGAACTGGCTAAAGAAGGATTTGAGATACTTAGGAGTGTATTTGGGTTAGATCATACTAAAACACATGAACTTTTAGGAGATCTAGATATAATGGAGAATGAGGTGGAAACTCCAAGTCCACAAGCCCTACCATCACTTGAGGAACACACATCGCCTATAACTTACCCGGGAGAAGTAGAAGAGACTATAGGAACCCCGATTGATATAGAACCTTTGGACCAAACACCACTAGAGAATGTAGGTTTAGATGTTTGTTGTCATGACCTCTCTCTTATTCCTAGGGAAGTTCCTAATTTTGATGAACCGGAGCCTCAACCAAAAACCTTACCCAATTTTCCGTCTTTAGATGTGAATCTTGGAATTGAATTAGGCCCCAATCCACCCATCAAAATAAATGATCCGGGTAGTTGCTTGATAAAGGTGGTAGATTCTAGGCCATGTAGAGTGGAAGCTAATATAGGAGTAACCCATGACCTTACACACTTATATCACCCATTCATGGTTGATAAGAAGAAACATTATGGGTTTAAACCGGGTTTATTAGGTCAAGATGGATACTTAACTAAGAATCTTTTGAAGTTGATAGAAGATGATCCATTTATAAGAGAGAGATTTGATTCACCCGCTACACCAATAGGCTTAGGTAAGGTTATAATAAATGGAGCACACTCCTTTGAGCATATAAATCACCCATCACCCTCTCCTCATGTAGCAAATTTCCACCCTAAGGGTGTGTATCGCTACTATCACCCGCACTTAAGCTTAAGTATAGGGAAAACCTCCCCTTTATCCGTTAAATAATGGTAGAGTCAAGCTCGTGACTCGAACAAAAACAAGCACTTCTTGGGAGGCAACCCATGTGTATTTGTTTTTCATTTTTATTTGTGTGTCATATATCTTTTATTGATTGTTTATTCTCATGTTTGAATTTGGAAAAATGCTTTATTTTGTCTTTAACCTCGTCTTAGTTACATATAAAAGTATTTTACATAAGGGATAAGTGTAGGGAGGATTACACACGTTTTCAAAAGAAACGTAAACATGAGAATAACAATTAACTAAAAGATATATATGTTTGTTTGTTCGAGTCAAATGCTTGTATCGAGTCATAATGGATGTTTTTGCAGAAATTTTTCCAGATTCTAAAGATGTAAATTTTCCAGAATTTTTTTCAGAAAATTGCAGACCAGTTTTTGTCAGGATAACCTGACGGCGTCAGGATTGCAACCTGACGGCGTCAGGAAGGAGTAAAAACATCAGATTACTTTTTCTCGTTTTCTGAGCTACTTATAAATTTTTGGAATTTTCCAGGTGTTAATTTTCTTAGAAATTCTATAAACATCCATTCCACAAGCATTATATCCTAGTTTAAATCGAGTCTTATATATATTATTACCGTCGATTTTACGCGAAGGTTTCGTTTGTTTTCTTCGAGTGTGCAGGTTTAGTTTGTCAAGAAGAAGTTACATAAGATTGGAAGGAGCTTTTCACGCAATAATTCTTCTTGGAAAGGATTTAACCACCACTTTACACGGATCCTACCGAGCTAATCAGGGGAGTATTAGTTTCTTTCGTTTTTAATTACCTTCCATTATCATAACTTTGATACTTTCGAGGAACATTGGGGACAATGTTCAGTTTAAGTATAGGGAGGGAAAATAAAACAGGAACTTTGAAACTATGCTTATCCTTGATTATTTGCTTTGTCCAAGTGCATTTGTGTAATAAACCATGAGAAAATGTCGGTTAGGGTAATTTTGGCACTAAATTTAAATTTTTTCATGACATATAGGAGTGGGCCATTAGTCTTAACAAAAGCGTCTCACGGATAGGAAGTTGCATGACTAGCACAAAAACCCTTTACCACCCAAATTCCACCCAAAATGTGAGGATCGCCCTTAGATTAGTAGGAATTAAAGCATTCATCTTTAATGCTTAGAGTGTGAACCGGTAGTATATTAGATTCTAGAACTTGTTTTGTGATGCATTCCAAGATTGCAAGTGAGGCTACACTTGTGTAGTTAGGAATAACTAAATGATAAGAGGCATTAGGATAACCCTTGTTTGATACCCGTAATATAATTACTTCTTCCTCATCGGTTGAGTAATTCCCCTACACCCTTTGCGTGGTACTCATCTTTAGTACACGATACCCCTAGTTAACCCCTCAGAGCCTATCCTTTTCGCGGTTCTCGTGATGTTTCGGTTTTTCCGGAATATCAATGAAGAGGATTGTTTACACTCCACCCCCAAATATACACCAAAATCGCCTTAGCCTACCCTATATGCACTCACTTTTAGTGCATTATTGCTATCACCCTAAACCCTTAGTTCAATTATCTGGTTGCTTGCATGAGTTGCTAAGTCGAGTCATATCCTTTGTATACAGTTTTGGGACGATTGGGATTCATGGGAAAAGTTAAAAGTTTATGAAATGACGGGAAGGGAACGTTAAATTCAAATTCCTTTTGTTTGCATAATAATGTATCCCAAGTGTTTTGATCTTTTCAATTCAGGTCAAATTAGTGTTAGAATAATAAAAACTCAAGTGTAGGGATGTGCTATAAATCCCTATTATTTTGATGTTATCGTAGAGGATGGTAGAGTAAAAGTGTATGAAAAAAAAAATTGAAAAAAAAATAGAAAAAAAGAAAAAAAAATAGAGTGTAAAAAAAAATAAAAAATAAAAAAAAAAAACATACGGGCTACCATCCTACATCTATCTTTAAATTTATGATTGTTTATTTCAGTTATCTAGAGTTTAGAGTGTCGAGTCTTGGCTTAGCAACGCCATTCTTCGTATGCATTTAACATAGAGATTTTTGACTTTCCACCACTAAAAAGCCTATCCCACCAAACCCTTTGTTTCCATACCGTAAGCCTAACGTTACAACCCTTTAAAAGACCTCTTTGATAGTCTTTCCTAGGTGCTTACGCCAAAGCGATGGAGGTTTGATCTATTCTCAAGCCTATGGTAATCTATGTACTAGGACCTGTTAATGAGTGTTTATCTTCCATTTCCTATTTGTTATATTTCATATATACACCCGAGAGAGATGTGAGTATCCAAACACCCCATGTGAGGTGCTAGTATGTAATTTCCGTGCTTGTTATGACTTTTGCGGGGCTTATATGTGTTGTGGACCGTTTTGAATCAATGCTTCATGACCCCTAACTTATAAATTAATTAGCTAAAAGCACATTTGCTTGAGGACAAGCAAATAACAAGTGTAGGGATATTTGATAAGGTTTTAAAAGGTACCATTTTGAGGGGTCGTTTTAGCCCTTATTTGATCACTTTTGTATCCGTTATTGCTTAATATCGTTCCTTTTCACTTTTTAGGTCTCTTGAAGGCAAAATGCTAGAATGGTACTTATTTGGACAAAAAGGCGCGAATATACGAAGAAAATGGCCAAAGTTAGAATCGAGACACTCAAAGCTGCTGAAAATAGAAGGCGACGGCGTCACTGCTTAACTGCGACGCCGTCGTAGGATTTTGTGATGGGTCAGAAGACAAAACTCGTATTTTCAAGAGACGGCGTCGGGCTTTAAAGGAGTAGACCGTCGCAACTCAGACGGCCTAGATGTGACCCAGAAGACGTCAGAAGCTGAAGAGGATGGCGTCACAGGCATAAGGTGACGCCGTCGCAAGGTTAACGTGGCCAAGACAAAACCCTAATGACGGCGACACAACGGCGTCACGAAACATAAGGTGACGCCGTCGCATATGTAATCTTATATATAGAATCTGAATTTTTCAGTTTTAGAGAGAGTCTTTTAGAGTAAAAACCTAAAACCGAACCAAGGGTATCTTGTACAGTATTTTAGGGTTCTAAACCCTATTTTACATCAAGATAAGTCTTTACTTCATCAATTCAATTATGTCTTTGATTATTTATACAGGTTTTCTTAAACAAGCAACTTGCTGATGTACCAAAACCTACAGACTTATTGCCTGTTGTTGTTCAACAATCCAAGATTTTTACTTTTATGGCTAGAAGAAGTGATCTATTTAGAGGACCGGATACACCTTTAACTACTTCTATGATGGAAGTTGTTCAGGCTGTTAGAGCAGATGATGAAGATGATGCAGCTAGTGAAAGTACTGCATCTGCAAGTACTGCTTCACAAGAAGGTACTGCATCTCTACAGGGTACTGTTTTGTCAAGCCCTGAAATTCAAGAAGAAGTTTTAAGATCGCCTTCTCCATCTCCACAAGGTTCTGTTCCTGCTTCTCAATCAGAGGAACATTCACCTATTCAAGGAGAGGCTTCACATACCATACCTTCCGATGAACTCACATTGGATAACTATGTTTTGACAAGGGAGCTGGTTAAGTTAAAAAAGACTACTGAGGTTCAAGCCAAACAGATAAAGAAATTAAAACCGAAGTTTCGAAGGCTAAAGACTTTTGTGTGGCCATTAGTTCAAGAATTTCGTGTCTGGGTCAAAAACAAAAAGAAGGCACAAAAGCAGTCTAGGAAACACAAACGCCAAAAGGTTCATCAACCATCTTCTGTCCAATTGGGGAGGAATTTAGAAAAAGAAAATTTGAAAGAAGATGTTACAAAGAATAAAGAACCTGAAGGTACTGAAGAAAAGATTATTTCAAATACTGAGGAACAAGAAGAACAAGTTCAAGTTCAAGGTACTGATGATCAAGGTACTGAACATCAAAGTGTTGCTTTTCAAGATACTTCTAGGCAAGAGGTAATAACACCATGAGTATTGAATTTTGAAGAAGAAGCTGGTCCTTCTACAACTGTTATACAAGAAGAGGAGGAAGCTACATTCAAACCTATTCATTCTGCAAGTGATGATGAATTTATTGCTACAATTTTAGGAGATTTATCACAACCTAGAGGTGGTGTTACTATTAGAGATGTACAAGAAGAAGAACAACAAAGAACTTCTCAACCTGCTATTGATCCTAAGGATAAAGGGAAAGGTGTTCTGGTTGAAACTAAGAAAAATAAACTAACTTTGGCAGAACTTAGAGAAATTGAAGTTGCTAGGAATGAAGCTGCAGCTAGAAAAGTTCAAGAAGAGTTAAATGCTAAAGATAGAAAAGATTAGGAAGCTCAAGAAGCTCAGAATAGAGAAGCAGCTAAAAAGGTACAAGATGAATTAGATGCTGAAGTTGCTGAACCATTACAGTCACCTATTCCTGTTAGGTTTATGCCAAGAAGACTTAATAAAGCTAAAGACAGAAATGCTATGATGGCTTATCTGAAAAGTCAAGGGTATAAAGGATTACAGAAGTTTAATTATTTTGAGATGAAAAGATTATATGATGCTGCTAGGGAGGATTATAAGAAGAATGTTGCAGGCATCAAAGATTTTAGAGAAGAAGCTACCTGGACTAAAGCTGAAAGAAAGAAGAGTTTGAAAAGAAAAAGGAAAACTGAAGTTACAGATGTTCAATTTTCAAAGAAAGAAAAAGTTGAATTAAGATCTGAGACTAGTGATGAATTAAGGAATTATCTCGGAGTAGTAGATTTTGATTATTCAAAAGAAGATAATGACATGAAGATGAACAGATCAAAGATTAGTGTTTTTGAAGTTATGAAATCCAAGGATGGAGATTACATGATTTTTCATAAAGAAGATGAAAGGTTCAAAGTTTTCAAAAGGCTATGGGACTTACTGCACATTATAGATAGAGTAGATCTATTCTATTTATATCATGTGGTGAAAGCTTACTTTGAACAAAATCCATTGAATGGATTGGTTTAGTTTTACATGGTGATCTCATAACTGCATGGGAAACTGAAGAAGAGAGCACTGATGATGTTTGGAAGAATCAAGAAAGCTGGGAAATTGTTTGCTGGAGATTCTTTGAAGAGTCTGGAGTTCATGTTTTAGAGCTGGAAAATGGTACAATGATACACATGTTTGCAAAAAGAAGATACGCTCTCACAGTTGAGCTCATGAGAAGAATGCTAGAGCATGTATTGGAAGTAGAAGAGGATAATGAAACTGCTTGCATGGTTATCAACTTATTTATCAACTGGACTACTATTGCTGAAGATAATCAATAACTGGTATGAATTTTATTTGAATAAATACTTTTTGATAAATCAGTACTTTTATTCAAAGTACTGCTGATCAGACAGTACTTTCATCAAAGTACTGTTTGCAGAAATAAACCAGTTAAATGAATTTTAGAAGAAACCTTTTGCTAATTAATAAATATTTTGAAATAAAGGTTGAATAAATGGTTTTTGTGATGATAACATCAATAGGTTATCAATCCACCATGGTTACAAAAGGATTGACTAATCCATGAGCAAACGGCTCTGGTAAAGATATATCAAATCCGTTTTTAGTTGACAACTTGCTAATAAGTTGGATGGTAATCGACTCACCATATCAGTAATGTAAAGAGTTGGCTAGCCCACAAGAAAATGGCTTGTGGTAAAGGCTGTGGAAAAACCATTCTTGGTAATTAGTTCACCATTAGATAGAAGAACTAACTAGTCCAGAAAGGTACAACTTTTGGTAAAGACAAAATAAATCTGTTGATATCTGATGATTTGCTAAAAATCATATGGTTATCAATGTACCATGGTCTTACACACCAAAACATTTGGCTACTCCAGAGATAATGGCTTTGGTAAAGAGATCTAAATCCATTAAGTTTTCAATGATTCACCTCTCACAGGAGTTAACACACCTGGAAGTGATGAGAATAGTATGCAACTTAAACTGAATTAATGTACAAAATTGTCATATGTTGCTGTGTTGCTGAAAAGATGGAGCTTGCTAGATGCTGTTGTGAAAAGAAAAATTCTAAGAGATACTTTGACAAGCACAAATACTACAGATACAATCTAAAGACTAAGAAACAATCCGTTTTTAAAAGATGAAGTTATTAAAGACATATTCATAAAGGAACTTGAAGTCAAGCAAGTAGAATTCAAGTTAGGGGAGGATTGTTGGGATATGAAAGTGCTGAAGATATGAAAGTACTGAAGACTGCAAAGTACTGGAAGAAGTCAAAGAGTCAAAGTACTGCTAAAGACAAAGTCAAAGTACTGCACTACGAAGTCAAAGTACTGCAAGAACAAAGAACTGTTATATTTGTTTAAGGAAAGTATTGTATTCTATGTTTAGATTACTTGTCGTACAAGAATACAAATTGTAAACCGACTAGGATATCCTTGAGCCTATAAAAGGACTCCTAGATTGGCATTAGAGGTACGATTCCAAAAAGAGTTTTAGAGTTTACGAATTAGTGTTTTAGAGAGAAGTTCGATTATCTTAGAGTTGTATTAGAGTATCTGCATAATAAGCAGATTTAGAGTTTATAATAAAAGTTATTCTTCTTAGCTTTGTTAAGTAAATTCCGCGTACTTGATAAAGATTGCT
Source organism: Chrysanthemum seticuspe (assembly GCA_019973895.1). Taxonomy (NCBI): domain Eukaryota; kingdom Viridiplantae; phylum Streptophyta; class Magnoliopsida; order Asterales; family Asteraceae; genus Chrysanthemum; species Chrysanthemum seticuspe. Next base: position 245,154,477 of record BPTQ01000003.1, on the reverse strand, counting down.
CAGTGTTTCTTTGTTAATAACTTAGGATTTATCCGAGGTTATTAAACCTTAACAAGCTAGTTAAAGTTAGTTTGATTAAAGTATATCGATCCAACAGGTTCACTGCCTAGGGTGTTATAAAACTTGCTCGAAGAAAAGGAAGTTTCCTTGACCCCGAACGACGCGTGTAGCGTTATCATTTATGCTTTAAGTTTTAGCCTTTTATATACCCAAATGTAGCGTTATAACCATTATAGGGGCATAACACCAACAGTTTTTTAAAATATTTAGTCATTTATGAGGGTATTATATCATTTAGGTACTTGAATAAACGTAATATCTTATTACATATAAAAAACGTATGTGCTACTTAACCCTTAAACGTAAAAACCTCATCTAAGATGTTATAAAGTACTTATAAAATAACAATCTTACAAAAATATAGTAAAATTTCGAGGCTAGTAAAATGCTCCATCAAGTGTCATTGTACACATTTTAAGCTATACATATGTAGGACGTTTTCGATGATATAATTTCCGTAGTAGTAGGTGTTTATGCTTTAAGTTTTAGCCTTTTATATACACAAATGTAGCGTTATAACCATTATATGGGCATAATACCAACATTTTTTAAAATATTTAGTCAGCGTTGTTGTCATTGTTACCCGTGTCGCTACCGCCTTCTCTACCTCCACGCCCACCTGTCATTCCACCCCTTGGCACTGCACCACCTCGACCAGTGCTGCGTGTTACCCTCTTTGGTGCCATGATCTCTGCAAGGGAAAGAACCGTTGAATTCCCAGTGTCTATACTTAACGTCCTTAAACATAATATCACGCCACAAATTGGTTCCTAAGGTGTCCACACCGATCTACGTATGCGTGGTCGCATATGTCCACGTGAGTTGTGACGCATTTATAATTATGTTGGCCACCATAATTATAATTGCCTCATTTCACACGCATACATACCACCAAGCATACATGTCTCGGCGATTGATGTTACTTAAATAGGTAGCCAGTCTATCATCCGATTCTAAACGGTGGAGGAGAAATTTAGGGTAGGTATCTAGGGAGAGTCGCACTTGGTGTATAGGAAATTCCTTTAGGTGCTAAAGTCACTATGAGGTTTGGTCGCCAGCAGTTCCCAAAATATCCTCAAGAGAACTCCCATCCTCGGGCAAAATCATCAAATCTATACAGCTATATAGTAACACTTATTTAGCTCGATCTCGCATCTCATCAAACAAGAACTGTCACGAGATCAAGTTAGATAAGTGCTCATTACTGAGCTCCATATCTTTGATGACCCACTAGATTTTGGGACTCCCCTATTGGTACAAGGAAACCACATTATCCAATGAGGTGGTTCTAGAAGGAATACTTAAGAAAACATATGCGCACGAAAAGTGTGTAAGGTGATAGGAAAAGAAAGGATCGACGTGAGAGCGGTTATAGTCTAGGAACTAAAATGCAACCTAGTTCTCTATAACCAAGTCTCTGATACCAATCTGTCACACCCCCAAAATATCGCAGCGGAACGATAGTGTCATAGGGGTATAACGTCATAGCACAAAGTATGGATACAGAAAACGACCTCTATAATGAGACGTTTTGAAAAGTTTACCATTCGATAAATAAGTTAAAGTTTACACAACAAGAAATCACAAGGTTTGATAACACATAAAGAGTTTACAAAACATGTCGAATGGTAATTGTTAAAAGCACAAGACTCCAATGTATGCCATGTGACCCAAAAGCTCCATGAAATGCTATCACCTTAAGACCTGAGATAAACATACTAAAAAGTGTCAACACAAAGGTTGGTGAGTTCATAAGTTTGTAATTAAATGATCGAAAATACTTTGAGTAATGTTCACACAGCAAAAGCATTGTAAATCCACTCAGTTCCAAGTTCCGCCCATACAAAACTTGCAACCTGTGTGTTCACAACCCATTGCCTAAAATAGAATGACAATCATGAATATGTGCAATATGGTAGTTAAAAGTATAAATGTCACCACTAGGGTCTTCCAACAACTCGTGTTGGGATGTTCCTCCAACGACTCACGTTGGGCTGTATCCAAATTAATGGCCTTCCAACATATAAATATTAGGATGTTCCTCCAACGACGCACGTTGGGCTGTATCCAAATTAATGGCCTTCCAACATATAAATATTGGGATGTTTGTTTAAGTCTAGTCACTACACACACCAAGTCTAAAGTATAAGTAATGTGGTTTGGCAAAAGTGTTTAAATGTTTTGATAAATAAGCATGTATCTCGCCCCAAATAATTTATAAGAATTCAAACGAGTAAAAGTGGGGTATGAACTCACCTGGTGCGATTGATATGCTAACAAAATGAAGTGCACGAAAGTGAGGCTCGGAAACTATCCGCGACCTAAAATGAATGTTATGACTTGAGTTATGATATGTTGTCGTGAATGCATGATTTGAAAACGTATCACCCAATATGCTACTTGAAAACTAGTTATATAAAAATATTGTTACTTGAATGTGTGACGGTTCCATGTCAAAAATAATTACTTTTGAGTTAATGGCGAAAATGTAGTTAAAACTATGTAACGGTTTTAGTAATTGACAAATCGGTTTACATCGTACTTGACGTAATATATACATAGCAAAACTAACTCGTTTTTAAGGTCCGTTTCTCCTGAAACGTCCGTTTAGGCCCTCAAAACCTTGATTAAAAATCCTGATAGCATACTAATGCTGGGAATAGTGTTTTCAGCACGTTTTTGACTCAAAGTTCGGTTAACCATAACTCACTCGTTTTAAGTCCGTTTTTCAAGTTCTTTATATCCACTCGAAGGTAATCAAGAGTACTAATATATTTTCAAACTTCAGAGACTTCACAGAAATTTTAAGGCCACTGTTTGGTCAGTTAAAACTCGGAACTGCATGTACATTTTCCGGAAAATTGTAGTTTTTAAATCGTAACTTGGAAACCACGTATCTTTTTCGTTATAACTCCGTTTTAGTCCGTTCAAAAGGCCACGTTCATAACTAAAAATCTATTTTCTAAAACTTTAATAAAACTTATAAAAATGACTAACTTTTCGGAAAAATTATAAATTTCGACAGCGCTTCCGCGCTTATTTTAAACTTACCATTTTATCTACTTGTTTAACCACAAACTTCACCACAAAATCCCTTGAACTACACTTCACCAATCCTACTAAAATAAAATGCTAGTCGAACCATATATGATAAAAAGACTATTTTTGAGGTTTATATGACTACTTATAACATGTAATTAAGCATAAACTACATCAAACCTCCACTAGTAAAAGATCAAAACTTACTTTGATAAATCATTTTTCAAACTTCTCATTTTTATAAACTTTTAACTAGCACATGATTGTTATAATTATTTATATAGTACATATGGTGATAATCTTGGATAATAATGAATAAAATCACAACAAATCAAATATGACCATGAGGACTTCATGAAAATGTATGAAAAATATATATATGAAAAGGTAAAAGATGAAGTTTCATGCTTACAAGTTGCTTGATGAGGTTTATGATCAAGGATTAATCCTAAGCACCCTAGGTTTTTATTTCAAAACCTAAACAAAGAGTGTTACTAGATTGTGATGAGCTTGACAAGAAAATTTTTGATGATCACTTCCTTGATCCCTTATGGTGGCCGGATTTTTGAGAATTGTGACATTCTTCCCCTGATAGAAGAATCGCGTCCTCGCGATTCAATCGCTGATACTTAAAGTTCTACCCTTAGGTTTAGAGAAATCAGAATGTATGGTCAAAGTGCTTATGCCAAAACTTACGCGTCTAGGTTTCTTATCTAAGGAGACTCACTGAATCTGAATAATACGGTGGATCACTTAATGGTCTAGGAAAAACGTACCAGTTACGCATTGCGGGCTTCCTCGGTCCCTATATAGAATGCTCGACCTCGGGGTGGACTGATATTGAGTACAGGGTTTGGGTTATTTCCTTCAATTGCCATAGCTAGAGGAGCTTGCATCGGTGGCTTATTCAACTGAGGACAATTATTCCGGTAGTGATTCGGGCTGTTGCACTCGTAGCAAGTCCTTTGGTTATTCCTCATGTTGCCCGTGTTAACCGTTGTTATTGGTCTTGCACGCTCTCTACACTGGCTTGAAAAATGACTCGACTGATTGCATATTGTACATAAGCGGCAGGGCTTGGACTTCGGGTGATGATAAGCACATTTAGCACATTTGGGATGTGTACCCGCATACTCTCTTTGTTCATTACCAGTTGCCACAAAAACTCTTGCCCTTTTGTTGTCTGCTACCACGTCTATCTGCTTATTCGACCCACTTGCTTCCTTCCTCTTATCACTGCTCTTCAACGTACCATTTCTAACCATCTCGTCTGTCAGGGTTCCTGCCCTCAGTATTGCACTTTGTATTGTAGACGGCTCAGTTGTTTTCACAGTTCCACGGATTTCGGGGACAAGACCATATATGTACCTCGAGATTCTCTTGGACTCAGGGGTAACTAGATGAGGAACTAGTCTGGCTAACTCATGAAATCGGTCTGTGTATGCTGCGTGACCAGCCCCTATCATGGAGTGGTGATAAAATTCATCCTCCAGTTTCTGCATTTCATTGTCCGGGCAGTACTCCTCTTTCAATAACGCCTTAAATTCGTCCCATGTCATGCCTATAGCTGCTTCTCTGCCCCTAGCCTGTAGCTGTGTGTTCCACCATGTCAATGCCTTCCCTGATAGCAAACAAGCAGCATACTTCACCCTTTGATGTGTGGCACAATTGCTGATGTCGATCACTGACTCTGTCTTCTCTACCCATCGAGTATACGCCAAAACACCTCCTATACCATCAAACTCCACGGGTTTGCATGCCGAAAATTCCTTATATGTGCATCCCATTCTGTTGTTGTTGTTGTTGTTAGTGTTGTTGTTGTTACTGCCAACTACATTGTTGGTGTCGCCAGTACCGTTCCTGTTCCCGTGGTTTCCCGAGTTATTCATATGAATTCCAACTTGTGTGACAATAGTGGGAAGCAAGATTTGAAGTTGTTGAGCACTGATGGCGGCAAAGTCAGGGTTTCCGCCAGCGTTGTTGTCATTGTTACCCGTGTCGCTACCGCCTTCTCTACCTCCACGCCCACCTGTCATTCCACCCCTTGGCACTGCACCACCTCGACCAGTGCTGCGTGTTACCCTCTTTGGTGCCATGATCTCTGCAAGGGAAAGAACCGTTGAATTCCCAGTGTCTATACTTAACGTCCTTAAACATAATATCACGCCACAAATTGGTTCCTAAGGTGTCCACACCGATCTACATATGCGTGGTCGCATATGTCCACGTGAGTTGTGACGCATTTATAATTATGTTGGCCACCATAATTATAATTGCCTCATTTCACACGCGTACATACCACCAAGCATACATGTCTCGGCGATTGATGTTACTTAAATAGGTAGCCAGTCTATCATCCGATTCTAAACGGTGGAGGAGAAATTTAGGGTAGGTATCTAGGGAGAGTCGCACTTGGTGTATAGGAAATTCCTTTAGGTGCTAAAGTCACTATGAGGTTTGGTCGCCAGCAGTTCCCAAAATATCCTCAAGAGAACTCCCATCCTCGGGCAAAATCATCAAATCTATACAGCTATATAGTAACACTTATTTAGCTCGATCTCGCATCTCATCAAACAAGAACTGTCACGAGATCAAGTTAGATAAGTGCTCATTACTGAGCTCCATATCTTTGATGACCCACTAGATTTTGGGACTCCCCTATTGGTACAAGGAAACCACATTATCCAATGAGGTGGTTCTAGAAGGAATACTTAAGAAAACATATGCGCACGAAAAGTGTGTAAGGTGATAGGAAAAGAAAGGATCGACGTGAGAGCGGTTATAGTCTAGGAACTAAAATGCAACCTAGTTCTCTATAACCAAGTCTCTGATACCAATCTGTCACACCCCCAAAATATCGCAGCGGAACGATAGTGTCATAGGGGTATAACGTCATAGCACAAAGTATGGATACAGAAAACGACCTCTATAATGAGACGTTTTGAAAAGTTTACCATTCGATAAATAAGTTAAAGTTTACACAACAAGAAATCACAAGGTTTGATAACACATAAAGAGTTTACAAAACATGTCGAATGGTAATTGTTAAAAGCACAAGACTCCAATGTATGCCATGTGACCCAAAAGCTCCATGAAATGCTATCACCTTAAGACCTGAGATAAACATACTAAAAAGTGTCAACACAAAGGTTGGTGAGTTCATAAGTTTGTAATTAAATGATCGAAAATACTTTGAGTAATGTTCACACAGCAAAGGCATTGTAAATCCACTCAGTTCCAAGTTCCGCCCATACAAAACTTGCAACCTGTGTGTTCACAACCCATTGCCTAAAATAGAATGACAATCATGAATATGTGCAATATGGTAGTTAAAATTATAAATGTCACCACTAGGGTCTTCCAACAACTCGTGTTGGGATGTTCCTCCAACGACTCACGTTGGGCTGTATCCAAATTAATGGCCTTCCAACATATAAATATTAGGATGTTCCTCCAACGACGCACGTTGGGCTGTATCCAAATTAATGGCCTTCCAACATATAAATATTGGGATGTTTGTTTAAGTCTAGTCACTACACACACCAAGTCTAAAGTATAAGTAATGTGGTTTGGCAAAAGTGTTTAAATGTTTTGATAAATAAGCATGTATCTCGCCCCAAATAATTTATAAGAATTCAAACGAGTAAAAGTGGGGTATGAACTCACCTGGTGTGATTGATATGCTAACAAAATGAAGTGCACGAAAGTGAGGCTCGGAAACTATCCGCGACCTAAAATGAATGTTATGACTTGAGTTATGATATGTTGTCGTGAATGCATGATTTGAAAACGTATCACCCAATATGATACTTGAAAACTAGTTATATAAAAATATTGTTACTTGAATGTGTGACGGTTCCATGTCAAAAATAATTACTTTTGAGTTAATGGTGAAAATGTAGTTAAAACTATGTAACGGTTTTAGTAATTGACAAATCGGTTTACATCGGACTTGACGTAATGTATACATAGGAAAACTAACTCGTTTTTAAGGTCTGTTTCTCCTGAAACGTCCGTTTAGGCCCTCAAAACCTTGATTAAAAATCCTGACAGCATACTAATGCTGGGAATAGTGTTTTCAGCACGTTTTTGACTCAAAGTTCGGTTAACCATAACTCACTCGTTTTAAGTCCGTTTTTCAAGTTCTTTATATCCACTCGAAGGTAATCAAGAGTACTAATATATTTTCAAACTTCGGAGACTTCACAGAAATTTTAAGGCCACTGTTTGGTCAGTTAAAACTCGGAACTGCATGTACATTTTCCGGAAAATTGTAGTTTTTAAATCGTAACTTGGAAACCACGTATCTTTTTCGTTATAACTCCGTTTTAGTCCGTTCAAAAGGCCACGTTCATAACTAAAAATCTATTTTCTAAAACTTTAATAAAACTTATAAAAATGACTAACTTTTCAGGAAAAATTATAAATTTCGACAGCGCTTCCGCGCTTATTTTAAACTTACCATTTTATCTACTTGTTTAACCACAAACTTCACCACAAAATCCCTTGAACTACACTTCACCAATCCTACTAAAATAAAATGCTAGTCGAACCATATATGATAAAAAGACTATTTTTGAGGTTTATATGACTACTTATAACATGTAATTAAGCATAAACTACATCAAACCTCCACTAGTAAAAGATCAAAACTTACTTTGATAAATCATTTTTCAAACTTCTCATTTTTATAAACTTTTAACTAGCACATGATTGTTTTAATTATTTATATAGTACATATGGGTGATAATCTTGGATAATAATGAATAAAATCACAACAAATCAAATATGACCATGAGGACTTCATGAAAATGTATGAAAAATATATATACGAAAAGGTAAAAGATGAAGTTTCATGCTTACAAGTTGCTTGATGAGGTTTATGATCAAGGATTAATCCTAAGCACCCTAGGTTTTTATTTCAAAACCTAAACAAAGAGTGTTACTAGATTGTGATGAGCTTGACAAGAAAATTTTTGATGATCACTTCCTTGATCCCTTATGGTGGCCGGATTTTTGAGAATTGTGACATTTGGTATTAAAGAGATTATGGAAGTATTAAGCTCACCAAGAAGTTTACCGCTAGCAAAGAACTCTTTAACAGCAGCACATGTGTCATCTCCAACCACACTCCAAGCACTTTTAAAAAATTTGGAAGTATAACCATCTGGACCCGAAGCTTTATTATCCTCAATATCAAACAATGCCACCTTTATCTCTTCATCCGTAACCGTACTAATCAGGCTAACAGCAACTTCAGGATCAATTTTGTTAGTAAACAGAGAATCCGGATCCTCAACTGGAAAGACCTTATCACAAGAGCCAAAAAAGTTCTCAAAATGTTTCACAAATATACCCGCCATATCATTCCCCTGAAACTCAGTCCCATTATCATCAAAAACCGATTCAATTCTGTTTTTAATAATCCTACCCTTAACCATATTATGGAAGTACGCACTATTATAGTCCCCCTCCTTAATCCATTCAATCTTAGCCTTTTGTTTCATGAGCATTTCCTCATCTAAAACAGCCTGTTTATAAGCAAAAGCATAAACCGCCTCCTCCTCTCTTAAACTAACATTAGACGGATCATTACTTAATGCCTCTTGCACACTAGCCAGTTCTTCCTTCAGCTTCCTAACCTTATCACATACATCTCCATTTTGTTTATTCAAATTTCTCAAATGTATTTTAAGAAACTTGAGTCTTTTAGCAAGCACAAACATATCATTCCCCTTAACAGGAACCTTCCAATTCTCTCTAACAGTCTTCATAAAACCCTCCTTATTAGTTAGATAATTCATAAACCTAAACGCCTTCTTATTCTTACCCTTCACCTCCGGAAAAACCAAAACAGCAGGGGAGTGATCAGAACTCACAAATGCCATGAAATTAGCAAAACATTCTGGATACTCACTCAAAAAACGCGTATTACCCATAATCCTATCTAATTTCTTAAGAATACTATCATTTGGATTTCTTCTTTTCTGAATCCAAGTGAAAAACAAACCAGTTATCTTAACATCCTCAAGACTTAACCCATCCACACAGTCTCTAAAATCTTGGACTCCAAAAGTTTTAACTCCTATTCCACTAGAATGTTCATTAAAATTCAATATAATGTTAAAGTCACCAAGCAAAACCCAAGGGCAACTACCAGTAATACTACCATGCTCCCTCAAGTTCTTCTACAACATTCTTCTATCTTTAACATTGGTTTCACCATAAATAAAAGAAACATACATCTCTTTGTTATCATTAGTTCTTTTAACAAGGAAGTGCATGACCTGATCAGATTGAGATAGCAATTGAGCAGAAAAGATGTTTTGATCCCACCCCACAGCTATTCTACACCCCTTTTTACTATCCACATAATTAGACACCCAACTCCAACTCCCAAATATATCATTACAAACCCTGTCAACATTTTTCTTCCTTAACTGAGACTCAATCATACCAAACATACTAATATCATTACTCCTAATAAACTTTTTTACCTCATTTTGTCTAAGTGTATTACCTACACCTTGGACATTCCATGAAGCAATTTTAATCACCATTTAAACAAGGGTTGAAGTAGATGCAATATTACCTTGCACCTGAGAAGAGACACCCTCCATCACCTTTGAAATACTATTCTTCGTCATGAACCTTGCAGTACCATGGGTCTCCTCTGCAACTTCACCTTTAACACCCTCCATAATATCATCATAAAACTGGTCCTGCATCATCTTGTCCACTTTGTAACCCATAATGGACTCATAATGTTGAACCATATCATCTGTCCAGTTCACCTTGATTGCATAAGTCAGCTCTTGATCATTCAGACAAAACAACTCTACTTCTGCTATTTGTTTCTCAGTAACCCACTGTGTAAGTTTTAACAGCTCATCTCTATAAATATCATCATATACCTTTACAAATGCTTGATTCTTAGTAAGATCATTACCCTTCATCAATTCCATACTCTTCTTTTCAGCCTCCTCCTTAGCTACCATTGCCCCATTCCTATTCCCATATACTATATCTTTTTGCAGTTTAGAAATTCTCCCCTTTAGTTCATTAACCTTACTCTCCTTAACCTTTGCCGCCTTCAATTCCTCCCAATACACAACCAAATCATCAGCCATTTGTTCCTATCCTCATCAGACATATTCATACCTAGCATACATGCCATATCAATCTTCTTCTTCATATCCTCCCACTCCTGACTTCCTTTTTCTATTTTCTCATTACCCAAGACATCAAACTTATTACTTGTTTTAATGACCTCTTTTTCCACCTTCTTATTCTTCTTATCACCAATTACACCAACATTCTTTTTCTGTACCTTATTATCACCCCCATTCATCTTGTTTCCCATAACACTTTCATCTAATTTCTTCTCAACAGTGGCTACAACAGGAGCACTTCTATTATTCATGCTATTATTATAACCACCTCTACCATTCATTCCACCCCTACCCTGCATACCTCCTCTACCTCTGCCATTATAACCACCCCTCACACCATATCCATTCCTATTACCCTGACCACCATAAGACCTGCTAGTACTAGCTGCATACTTATCATTCTTCCTCACCTCTTGCCATGTTTCCTTTTCCTTATTCTTTTCACCATTATTAGCAACTTTAGGAGCTTTAACTGCCTCTTCCTTGGCCAATTCTTCTTCAGTCCATACCCTTACCTTACATACTCTATAATCATGCCCAAACACCTTACAATGAGTGCATAATGGTGGCTTCCAGTCATATCCAACCCTCAAACCCATAGACCTACCAAGCTTATTATAGCAAATTTCAACTGAATCAACCAACTCTCTAGATGCATCAACTTCAATTAGTAACCTAGCAAAACTAGCCCTACCATACGCTCTTGAACACATTGACGTTGTAATCCTATCCATAATAATAGGGTTTCCAACACTACTAGCAATTCTACTTATACCCTCAGTGTTCCAAGCTTCTAAAGGAACATTCTAAATTTTGACCCAAATAGGAACTTTAGACGGTTCAGGCTTCTCCATACACAAACCAGCTTCCCACTTTTGAACAAAAAAAGGCTTCCCATCCACAAGCCAAGGACCATTTTCCAACACATAATTAAGCCCATCATCAGATTTAAACTTAATGAAATGAAGACCACACTCATTGACTATGATTTCATCAACAAGATGTGCTCTCCACATCCTCCTAAGATGACCTGAGATCTCTCTGTAACTCATTTGCACACCTACAAAATATCCTACCAAAGTCATACCCCAATTCTTACTCCCTTCCTCAATCACAGGGTCCATATCCACCACCTTCCTACCAAATTCATTAACTCTAACAGGAAACTCAGATAGCTTATTACCAAGTCCTCTAACATTCCCTTGAAACGCATTAATAAATGACACAGGCTTCTTCCCATTACTCCTATCAACCATTTCGATATCATTATCATTCCCATTTCCCCCTTTACTATCACTACCCTTACCAACAACTTCATTCAAGCTAGGCCACTTAGTACCCCCACTATCACCACTCCTATTAGACTCATTCACATTACTCCTAGAACTACCACTTTCATTCACATTACCCTTCAAACTATTATTAGCATTCTCAGAAGTAAAATTACTAGCATTCAAGTTAGGTTTAGCACTAGCATTTTCAAAATTCTTAACCAAACTATCAACCATACCATTACCTTTGTTGTTGTCCACACCAACTTGAGCCTTCCCCTGCTCCCCACCTTCACCATTGATAACCCCTTCATTTCCTTTCAACTGACCTTATCACTACCCTCATTCACCTCATCCTGTACCTCAACTTCCTCATCACACTCATCAGTCTCTTCCCCTTCAAACTCCACATCCTCCATATCCTTGATAGACTCTCTAAGCTTGGTGTTACCTTTCTTTGACCCCTTCTTAAACACACCTCCAATAGACTTAGCAACATTAATCCCATGTTTCACAGACAACTTAGCATCATTACTTGAGCTTCTAGTAGCTCTTTTAGGTCTAATCACTTCATCTGATGGCCTAGGTGGCATCAGGTTAGGGTTTATTGCAATAGGTTCTTTCATGATTGAATTAGAGTGGAAATGAACACGAAATGATGTGGTAAATCTACATAATCAAACGTTTGATTATCAGAAATGGATTTGTGGGAGGATACGTTGAACAGTGTGTTTTATGTTTATATGAAACGGATATATGAAATGAATTTAAAAGAAGATCAAGTGGTGGGAATTTGGGGATTTTTATATCATTATATAGATCATGAACAGTAGAATCATAATTAAAAAACAATAATAAAATTCAATGGTTGGATTAGAAATGGATGATGAATTACTTAATAAAATTGATTAGGGTTTTTAGAGAGAGAAAGTGTGTGCGTTTTCAATGATATAATTTCCGTAGTATTTGGTGTTTATGCTTTAAGTTTGTGCCTTTTATATACCCAAATGTAGCGTTATAACCATTGTAGCGGCATAACACCAACCGTTTTTTAAAATATTTAGTCAAGCATGAGGGTATTATAGTATATAAATACTTGTATAAATGTAATAACCTATTACATATCAAAAACGTACGTGATCCTTAACCCTTAAACGTAAAAACCTCATCTAAGATGTTATAAAGTACTTATATAATGACAATCTTACAAAAATATAGTAAAATTTCTAGGCTAGTAAAATGCTCCATCAAGTGTCATTGTGCACGTTTTTAGCTATACATATGTAGGGCGTTTTCGATGATATAATTTCCGTAGTAGTAGGTGTTTTTGCTTTTAGTTTTAGCCTTTTATATACCCAAATGTAGCGTTATAACCATTATAGGGGTATAACACCAACAGTTTTTTAAATTATTTGGTCATTTATGAGGGTATCATAGCATTTAGGTACTTGAATAAACGTAATTACCTATTACATATAAAAAACGTATGGGATACTTAACCCTTAAATGTAAAAACCTCATCTAAGATGTTATAAAGTACTTATATAATAACAATCTTACAAAAATATAGTAAAATTTTGAGGCTAGTAAAACGCTCCATCAAGTGTCATTGTACAAGTTTTTAGCTATACATATGTAGGGCGTTTTCGATGATATAATTTTCGTAGTAGTAGGTGTTTATGCTTTAAGTTTTAGCCTTTTATATACCCAAATGTAGTGTTATAACCATTATAGGGGCATAACACCAACAATTTTTTAAAATATTTGGTCATTTATGAGGGTATTATAGCATTTAGGTACTTGAATAAATGTAATAACCTATTACATATAAAAAACATATGTGATACTTAACCTTTAAATGTAAAAACCTCATCTAAGATGTTTCCACTGATAGGCAGTGTTTCCACTGAAGTGGTGTATCCGCTGATAGTGCTATGAAAGTACTGATAAGCAGTGTTTCCACTGATAGGCTGTACTTCCACTGCAAGTGAAAGTACTGCTAGTGGAAAGTACTGCTTATGGAAAGTACTGCTTATGGAAAGTACTGCTAAATAGCAGTTACAACTTCTTTATGACCACGTTTAATTGGTCATGTAACCACTAACGGCTATAATGCGGATAATTATGAGTCTATTAATGGGCCGATTAATACTCATAATTCCATTGGAATAGCTCAAGAGTAACCTCCTATATATAGGAGATCTGAACATGCATGAGACACACACAGAAAACACTAAATACTTATAAGCGAAAGGGTTATAGAATTGTGCCTAATTCTCTAACTGCATTTGGTCTTATCCTAAGTAGATATTCGTGATACCCAAGCATTAGGGTCGAATAGTTTACTTTGGAAAGTGATCACACGATTCCAAGTGATATCCGGTAACCACCTAGTGGTATTGCTACTGTCATTGATTGTCTTAACCCTGTTCTGGGAGTACACACCCAACAATCAAAGTAAACTATTTTGTGATAATCAATGGCAACTGCTGCAATGAAACGCATGGCTTCAAACTTTGCTAAGCTGGACAAGTTTGAAGGGGTGGACTTTAGGAGGTGGCAGAAGAAGATGCACTTCTTGCTGTCAAGCATGAGTGTGGTCTATGTGCTGACTACTCCAATTCCTGATGATGGTGATGATGCTACTGTAGAGCAGATCAGGAGAAGGAGCAAGTGGGAGAATGATGACTACATATGCAGAGGTCTTATTCTGAAGTGTATGTCTGATTCTTTGTTTGATATTTATCAGAACTTTGAATCTTCCAAAGAACTGTGGGATTCCTTGGATGCCAAATATATGGCTGAGGATGCATCAAGCATGAATTTTCTTGTAAGTAATTTCACAAATTACAAAATGACTGATTCAAGACTAGTCATGGAACAATACAATGAACTTCTTGGAATACTTGGAAGGTTTACACAACACCAAATGAACATGGATGAGGCTATCAAAGTCTCTTGTGTCATTGACAAACTCCCTCCTTCATGGAAAGATTTCAAGCATACCTTGAAACATATGAAGGAGGAGTTAACTCTTGTTGAGTTGGGCAGTCATCTACACATTGAGGAATCTCTCAAAGTGCAGGATAATGACAAGCCAAAGAGTGGCAATGCTGCTGGACCATCTGTTGTCTATATGGTGGAGCATAACAACTCCACCAGGTACAATGACAACAAAGGCAAATGCAAATTTCATGATAACACAAGGGCAGATCCTAACAAGAAGGCAACACCTACTTGTTGGAAATGTGGCAAGACTGGTCACATTAAAAGGGACTGCAAGGGTGTTAAAGTTGGTGGTAAATCCAATGGATCAGGCACTAATGGTTCAGGGAGTGGTGGTTCAGCCAACTCACTGAAAGGTCAGAATATGTTTAATAAGTCTTTTCAGATATATTATGTTACATATGTATCTGAATCTTTTTATGTGCAGGATGATGATGTTGCGTGGTGGGTTGACTCTGGTGCAACAGTTCATGTGTGTAAAGATAGAAGCTGGTTCAAGACTTATGAGTCACTGAATGATGGTTCTATTCTTCACATGGGAAATGAGTCAACAGCCTTGGTGTATGGTCGTGGTTGTGTAGATCTTAGGTTTAGTTCTGGAAAGATTGTAACTTTGTTTAATGTTATTCATGTTCCTGATATCAGGAAGAACTTGGTTTCAAGTAGTGTTTTGAATAATCATGGATATAAACAAGTTATTGAATCTGATAAATTAGTTCTTTCTAAATGTGGTGTTTTTATTGGATTTGGTTATTTATGTAATCAAATGTTTAGGCTTAATATTACCACTGACAGTGTTATTTCAGCTTTTGTGACCACATATGATCAGAGTGATTCTAACCTTTGGCATGCTAGACTTGGTCATGTTCATTATAAGAGAATGCAAGATATGTCTAGGGATGGTTTAATCCCTGCTTTTGACATGGACACTGAAAAGTGTAAAACTTGCATGTTGACCAAGATAACCAAGAAACCCTTTCAGGGTGTTAGTCGTGTGACTAAGATCTTGGAGCTTATTCACAGTGACCTGTGTGATTTGCATGCCACTCCTTCTTTGGGGAATAAGAAGTACTTTGTGACATTTATTGATGATGCTTCTAGATTTTGTTATGTCTATCTGTTACATACCAAGGATGAAGCATTAGATAAATTCAAAGTGTTTAAAACTGAAGTTGAATTACAACTTGGGTCTTTAATGAAAAGATTAAGGACTGATAGGGGAGGTGAGTACATGGATACTCAGTACTTTCAGTCTGTTGGAATAATCCATGAAACAACTGCCCCTTATACTCCTCAGCAAAATGGTGTTTCTGAAAGGAAAAACAGGGTGCTGAAGGAGATGGTTAATTCCATGTTGTCCTATTCAGGACTGAGTCAAGGGTTCTAGGGTGAAGCTATGTTAACAGCTTGATATTTATTAAATAGGGTTCCAAACAAAAGGAACAAGGTTACCCCTTATGAACTCTGGACTAAAAGGAAACCCAACCTGAACTATCTCAAGGTTTGGGGTTGTAGGGCTGTTGTAAGACTCCCTGATCCAAAGCAAAAGACTTTGGGTGAAAGAGGCATTGACTGCATCTTTGTTGGATATGTTGAGCATTCCAAGGCTTTTAGGTTCTATGGTATTGAACCTAATGAACATGTTTCAGTTAACTCAATAATTGAATCAAGGGATGCAGACTTTGATGAGAATAGATTCTCATCAGTCCCTAGACCAAGTCAGAGGATTCCTAATGGAACTCATGACACTGGTGTATCAGAGGTCCCTGATGATGAACCATCAGTGGTCCCTGATAAGGTTGTGGTTCAGCAACCTGAACCTGTGCTCAGGAAGAGCAAAAGGGTCAGGACTCCAAAGTCATTTGGACCTGAGTTTCAACTATACTTAGTTGAAGGTACTAGGGATGAGGTCTCAGACCAATACTCCTATTGCTTCATTGTTGAGGATGACCCCAAAACATTTGAAGAAGCAATGAAGTCCCAGGACATTGTTTTCTGGAAAAAAGCAATCAATGATGAGATGGATTCCATCATGGGCAACAACACTTGGGTGTTGGTTGATCTACCTTCTGGTTGCAAACCTCTGGGTTGCAAATGGATTTTCAAAAGGAAAATGAAGGTAGATGGAACTATTGAAAAGTTCAAGGCTAGACTAGTCATTCAGGGCTTTAAACAAAAGTCAGGAATAGACTATTTTGATACTTATGCCCCTGTGGCTCGTTTCAGTACCATAAGACTGCTGATTGCTATGGCATCTATTCACAATCTGGTTATTCCTCAGATGGATGTGAAAACAACTTTCTTGAATGGTGAATTGGAAGAGGAGGTTTATATGAACCAACCTCAGGGCTTCATCATGCCAGGCAATGAAAACAAGGTGTGTAAACTGATTAAGTCTCTTTATGGACTTAAACAGGCACCTAAGCAATGGCATCAAAAGTTTGATGAAGTGGTTTTGTCTAGTGGTTATGTTCTTAACCAAGCTGACAAATGTGTATATAGCAAATTTGATGAATCTGGTAAAGGAGTCATCATTTGTCTATATGTTGATGACATGTTGATCTTTGGCACTCACCAAAATCAGGTTGACCTGACAAAGGAATTTTTGTCATCAAGGTTCTCCATGAAAGACATGGGGGAGGCTGATGTTATCCTTGGTATAAGGATTAAACATGAAAGTAATAGATTTTCTATCTCTCAGTCTCATTATATTGAGAACGTACTGAGGAAATTCAATTACTTTGATTGTACTCCAGTGAGTACACCTATGGATACTTGTGAGAAGCTGATGCCTAATCATAGTAAGGCTGTATCTCAACTTGAGTATTCTAGGGTAATTGGCTGCCTGATGTATGCCATGACTTGTACAAGACCTGATATTGGTGTTGTAGTGGAAAAATTGAGCAGGTATACTAGTAATCCTAGTGCTCATCACTGGCAAGCAGTTCAAAGGGTACTGAAGTATTTGAAGAGAACTATGGATTATAGTCTCTCATATACTAGTTACCCATCAGTGTTGGAAGGTTACACTGATGCAAGTTGGATCAGTAACACTGAAGACAATTCGTCTACCAGTGGCTGGGTATTCCTACTTGGTGGAGGTGCAATTTCATGGGCATCCAAGAAGCAAACTTGCATCACCAGTTCGACAATGGAATCTGAATTTGCAGCTTTAGCAGCTGCTGGTAAAGAAGCTGAATGGTTGAAAAACTTGCTTCTTGAGATTCCATTGTGGCCTAAACCTATAGCACCTATTTCTATCCGGTGTGATAGTGCAGCTACATTGGCTAAGGCTTATAGCCAGATGTACAATGGTAATTCTAGACACTTAGGTGTCAGACATAGCATGATTCGTGAGCTTATCATGAATGGGGTGGTATCTATAGAGTTTGTGAGATCTCAACAGAACTTAGCTGATCACTTGACGAAGGGTCTGGCTAGAGACTTGGTTATAAAGTCTGCTAAAGGGATGTGTTTAAGTCCAACTTAGTCACTGAATGCTAGGACACCCAACTCCCTCCTGAGGAAACTTAGGAGCTGAGTTCAATGTGGAAAGCTAAACATTCAGTGGACTGGAGCACATGTTTTATTTACATCCCAAGGTTGTGCTCAGAACCTGCTGAAAGGAGGATGAAGTCTATACTTCTTAATGGTTATTTTTTTCTTTGAAAAAGTGCTTGGCAGGAGCATGAA
The DNA here is from genome assembly GCA_019973895.1 of Chrysanthemum seticuspe. Lineage (NCBI taxonomy): Eukaryota > Viridiplantae > Streptophyta > Magnoliopsida > Asterales > Asteraceae > Chrysanthemum > Chrysanthemum seticuspe. The sequence goes on along the minus strand of BPTQ01000003.1, from coordinate 245,136,236 downwards.
TAAAGAGGAACCACCTATGTAAATGTTGAAGTTTTGCCGCTTCAGGAAGCTTTGGACTTTTAGCTTTTACAACATTTATGAATTTGGATATGGACACATGGCTTGTATAGTGTCAGGAGCTTTTAAGTGTTTGAAAACTTGTGTGTATTTTATCTTCAGGTATTCAAATGGGTTGAAGGGTTCAATTCTTAGAACACCCTGATTCTCGAATATTTGAACATGTAATTTACTAAGATGGAAATTCAATCCTCAGGACATTTTCGTTTATGCACATGTTTTGATTGATGTTTATTTTTCATGCAAAGGAAGTGAACTAAATTTGGGGAGGATTGTTGGAAAATTTAGTGCACTTGTGGGATTAGTTCACACCTTGTAATGGGTTAGGAGGTACGGAGTGTACACCCATAAGGTCCATGAACACCCTGACTCTTATAGTGGTTTGTATTGGTAGTACTGGTGAAAGTACTGCTAGGTGAAAGTACTGCTTGTGGAAAGTACTGCTTGTGGTTTCCACTGATAAGCAGTGTTTCCACTGATAGGCAGTGTTTCCACTGAAGTGGTGTATCCACTGATAGTGCTATGAAAGTACTAATAAGCAGTGTTTCCACTGATAGGCTGTACTTCCACTGCAAGTGAAAGTACTGCTAGTGGAAAGTACTGCTTATGGAAAGTACTGCTAAATAGCAGTTACAACTTCTTTATGACCACGCTTAATTGGTCATGTAACCACTAACGGCTATAATTTGGATAATTATGAGGCTATTAATGGGCCGATTAATACTCATAATTCCATTGGAATAGCTCAAGAGTAACCTCCTATATATAGGAGATCTGAACATGCATGAGGCACACACAGAAAACACTAAATACTTATAAGCGAAAGGGTTATAGAATTGTGCCTAATTCTCTAACTGCATTTGGTCTTATCCCAAGTAGATATTCGTGATACCCAGGCATTAGGGTCGAATAGTTTACTTTGGAAAGTGATCACACGATTCCAAGTGATATCCGGTAACCACCTAGTGGTATTGCTACTGTCATTGATTGTCTTAACCCTGTTCTGGGAGTACACACCCAACATTATAGTATTTAAATACTTGTATAAATGTAATAACCTATTACATATAAAAAACGTACGTGATCCTTAACCCTTAAACGTAAAAACCTCATCTAAGATGTTATATGTCACACCCCTAAATTACCTGTTTTGCAGCGGAATGGAATTCTTGGGGGTTGACTGTCATAGCATCACAATCACAGTTATATTGAACGACCTAAAGTGTCGTTTGAAAAATACATCGCTTGATTTAATAAAAACATTCAGAGTTACAAAGATAGGTCCCAAATGAAAGTTACTATATAAATCCCATGTGAGACGCGTCGTCACCGCGACTCTATGATATGTCCACATGCATGCCATGAAGTGAATGCCTTAGTTACCTGAAAATACATTGCTAAAAGTGTCAACACAAAGGTTGAGTGAGTTCATAGAGTTATTGAAAATGTTAAATACGACTACCACAAGTATATATTATGTATGACAATGTCGTCACAAAAATGATACAATTGCCTAAGCACATGACACCGAAGCTTGACTGATGTTCGCCCCAACAGAGTGTTTGCCAAACAACTCAAATAATGATAATGACATGAAATGCATCCGTCCGGTTGGAATCCGCCAACTCGGATGGAGGTGTCACCCTCGATAGATCTATCCACTCACTCACGCTTCTATGAAATTAACGGTTCATGTTCATGAAATGGGGACATTTAACTGGAAATGAGGTAACTTAAGCAATGTAATGAATTTGATATACTTGGCATCGTAATAAAATGATGTACAATGTATTCTCCCCCGTAGGTTTGAAATAAATAAAAACTTGAATAAATCGGGGCTATGAAAACTCACCTGTTGCAATGATAATGATGATGTACTGGCAATACTGAAATGAGGAGCAACCTCTGACCGTGACCTATTATGAATGATATGTTCTAATGTAAATCATGAAACAATGTCGTGCATGCAAATTCACATGTAATCTATACCACTTGTACACTTTTGAAAATAGAATTTATCGTCGAAATATATGTTTATGACATCTCGTCATGTTATAAAGTACTTTACAAGTATTTACGTTGAAATGATATCCTACGATAATCATTTAGTGATTTATTATGAAATTATAACTTTTCGTCGTAAAATAATGTCGTTGAAATTTCATGAAAGTGACAAAACGGCTTTGAAAAGCTAGTCGTAAAATGGTGCACGTCGAGTGTTAGGAAATGAACTCAACGGTTTTGGGAAGCTTGTATCATTATCTCAAAGTTTTGGCATTTAAGTTTTCATTCTAGAGGTCTCGATCATGGAGAAAAGTATAGGTGAAGTATGGTACTTGTGCCCAAAATATGGTTTAAGTGTGGTTTTCGGCAAAGTTTAAGCGACCGTATATTATTCGTTACAACTCCGCTTGACGAATGGTTGGACATTTTGGAAAATAGGCTAGGTGAACTTACTTTTACTAGAAGACATTACGTTATAAAAAGTACTACGTCAATGTTAAAAACGACCCTCAACATGGTCACTTGTTTGCCGTAATACTTGTCTAATAGAAATATATTAGTTTCTTATATAATAAAGTTACGGCAACTTTGTCAAATCGCGTGTAATTTAATCGTTACAAGTCCGTTTTCTACGTTTTATATGTCCTCGGAATCGTGATAATATATACTAATATATTTTTGCTAAGTCGACACATTTTATAACGCTTAAGACTCATTTTTGACTCGTAAAAAGGGGAGATTACAAGCTGATCTGTACCAAATATATTTCGTCGTCAAACTTGAAAAATTCATAACTTCTTCGTTATAGCTCCGTTTTAATCCGTTCAAGCGGCCACGTTTTCGTTTTAAAGTGTATTTTCTAAATATCTAGCCCAAAATATTTTACAAACTGTCGGATTTTCCTGATTTCAAAAATATGGACAGACCCTTTTTAAAACTTGTCGAAATGAGTTTTTCTCGCGCCAAACCTATTCTAACCCATTCAAAACAACTCCGAAGCTATTCTAATCCTACCATACACCTTCTTAGGGTTTCATGGGTTCCTAGACATCACCAAAAATAATATATAATAAGGAGTAATTATAGGATGACATATATATATATATATATATATATATATATATATATATATATATATATATATATATATATATATATATATATATATATATATATATATAACTCTTAAAATCAATGTAAAAGTGGTACAAACATCATAAGACTTGCATGTTTTCCCAATAATGATGAAATGAATATGAGAATGAATATGAAATATGATGATGAAAATAAAAAGCTTACAAGTAACTTGATGAGGTTATTAGAACAAAGGGTTTTTCCTAATCACCCAAGGTTTTTATTGTAAAACCTTAATAACAAGTGATGCTAGAGTGATAAAAACCTTGTCTTGAAATTTTTTGATGATCCTTTCTTGGTCTCCATGGTGTGGCCGGTTTGCAAGAGAGAAGTGTTGGAAAATTTAGTGCACTTGTGGGATTAGTTCACACCTTGTAATGGGTTAGGAGGTACGGAGTGTACACCCATAAGGTCCATGAACACCCTGACTCTTATAGTGGTTTGTATTGGTAGTACTGGTGAAAGTACTACTTGGTGAAAGTACTGCTTGGTGAAAGTACTGTTGGTGAAAGTACTGCTTGTGGAAAGTACTGCTTGTGGTTTCCACTGATAGGCAGTGTTTCCACTGATAGTGCTATGAAAGTACTGATAAGCAGTGTTTCCACTGATAGGTTGTACTTCTACTGCAAGTGAAAGTACTGCTAGTGGAAAGTACTGCTATGGGAAAGTACTGCTAAATGGCAGTTACAACTTCTTTATGACCACGTTTAATTGGTCATGTAACCACTAACGGCTATAATGGGGATAATTATGAGCCTATTAATGGGCCGATTAATACTCATAATTCCATTGGAATAGCTCAAGAGTAACCTCCTATATATAGGAGATCTGAATATGCATGAGAAACACACATAAAACATAAACACTTACTAGCGAAAGGGTTATAGAATTGTGCCTAATTCTCTAACTGCATTTGGTCTTATCCCAAGTAGATATTCGTGATACCCAGGCATTAGGGTCGAATAGTTTACTTTGGAAAGTGATCACACGATTCCAAGTGATATCCGGTAACCACCTAGTGGTATTGCTACTGTCATTGATTGTCTTAACCCTGTTCTGGGAGATAATACGCCAACATTCAAAGTAAACTATTTTGTGATAATCAATGGCAACTGCTGCAATGAAACACATGGCTTCAAACTTTGCTAAGCTGGACAAGTTTGAAGGGGTGGACTTTAGGAGGTGGCAGAAGAAGATGCACTTCTTGCTGTCAAGCATGAGTGTGGTGTATGTGCTAACTACACCTATTCCTGATGATGGGGATGATGCTACTGTGGAACAGATCCGGAGGAGGAGCAAATGGGAGAATGATGACTACATATGCAGAGGTCTTATTCTCAATGGTATGTCTGATTCTCTGTTTGATATTTATCAGAACTTTGAATCTTCCAAAGAACTGTGGGATTCCTTGGATGCCAAATATATGGCTGAGGATGCATCAAGTAAGAAGTTCCTTGTTAGTAATTTCCCAAATTACAAAATGACTGATTCAAGACCAGTTATGGAACAATACAATGAACTTCTTAGAATACTTGGAAGGTTTACACAACACAATATGCACATGGATGAGGCTATTTCAGTCTCTTGTGTTATTGACAAACTTCCTCCTTCTTGGAAAGATTTCAAGCATACCTTGAAACATAAGAAGGAGGAGTTAACTCTGGTTGAGTTGGGCAGTCATCTGCGCATTGAGGAAGCTCTCAAGGTGCAGGATAATGACAAGCCAAAGAGTAGCAATGCTATTGGACCATCTGTTGTCAATATGGTGGAGCATAACAACTCCACCAGGTACAATGACAACAAAGGCAAACGCAAGTATCATGACAACACAAGGGCAGATCCTAACAAGAAGGCAACACCTACTTGTTGGAAATGTGGCAAGACAGGTCACATTAAAAGGGACTGCAAGGGTGTTAAAATTGGTGGTAAAGCCAATGGATCAGACACTAATGGTTCAGAGAGTGGTAGTTCAGCCAACTCACTGAAAGGTCAGAATATGTTTAATAAGTCTTTTCAGATTTATTATGTTACATATGTATCTGAATCTTTTTATGTGCAGGATGATGATGTTGCATGGTGGGTTGACTCTGGTGCAACAGTTCATGTGTGTAAAGATAGAAGCTGGTTCAAGACTTATGAGTCACTGAATGAAGGTTCTATTCTTCACATGGGAAATGAGTCAACAGCCTTGGTGCATGGTCGTGGTTGTGTAGATCTTAAGTTTAGTTCAGGAAAGATTGTAACTTTGTTTAATGTTATTCATGTTCCTGATATAAGGAAAAACTTGGTTTCAAGTAGTGTTTTGAATAATCATGGATATAAACAAGTTATTGAATCTGATAAATTTGTGCTTTCTAAGCATGGTGTTTTTATTGGTTTTGGTTATTTATGCAATCAAATGTTCAGGCTTAATGTTACCACTGATAGTGTTATTTCAGCTTTTGTGACCACATATGACCAGACTAATTCTACCCTTTGGCATGCTAGACTTGGTCATGTTCACTATAAAAGGATGCAAGATATGTCTAGGGATGGATTAATCCCTGCTTTTGACATGGACACTGAAAAGTGTAAAACTTGCATGTTGACCAAGATAACCAAGAAACCCTTTTAGGGTGTTATCCGTGAGACTAAGATCTTGGAGCTTATTCACAGTGACCTGTGTGATTTGCATGCCACTCCTTCTTTGGGGAATAAGAAGTACTTTGTGACATTTATTGATGATGCTTCTAGATTTTGTTATGTCTATCTGTTACATACCAAGGATGAAGCATTAGATAAATTCAAAGTGTTTAAAACTGAAGTTGAATTACAACTTGGGTCTTTGATCAAAAGATTAAGGACTGATAGGGGAGGTGAGTACATGGATACTCAGTACTTTCAGTCTATTGGTATTATCCATGAAACTACTGCTCCCTATACTCCTCAGCAAAATGGTGTTTCTGAAAGGAAAAACAGGGTGCTGAAGGAGATGGTTAATTCCATGTTGTCCTATTCAGGACTGAGTCAAGCGTTCTGGGGTGAAGCTATGTTAACAGCTTGCTATTTATTAAACAGGGTTCCTAACAAAAGGAACAAGGTTACCCCTTATGAACTCTGGACTAAAAGGAAACCCAGCCTGAACTATCTCAGGGTCTGGGGTTGTAGGGCTGTTGTAAGACTCCCTGATCCAAAGCAAAAGACTTTGGGTAAAAGAAGCATTGACTGCATCTTTGTTGGATATGCTGAGCATTCCAAGGCTTTTAGATTCTATGTTATTGAACCTAATGAACATGTCTCAGTTAACTCAATAATTGAATCAAGGGATGCTGACTTTGATGAGAATAGATTATCATCAGTCCCTAGACCAAGTATGAGGATTCCTAATGGAACTCATGACACTGGTGTATCAGAGGTCCCTGATGATGAACCATCAGTGGTCCCTGATGAGGTTGTGGTTCAGCAACCTGAACCTGTGCTCAGGAAGAGCAAAAGGATCAGGACTCCAAAGTCATTTGGACCTGAGTTTCAACTATACTTAGTTGAAGGTACCAGGGATGAGGTCTCAGACCAATACTCCTATTGCTTCATTGTTGAGGATGATCCCAAGACATTTGAAGAAGCAATGAAGTCCCAGGATATTGCTTTCTGGAAAGAAGCAATTAATGATGAGATGGATTCCATCATGGGAAACAACACTTGGGTGTTGGTTGATCTACCTCCTGGTTGCAAACCTCTGGGTTGCAAATGGATTTTCAAAAGGAAAATGAAGGTAGATGGAACTATTGAAAAGTTCAAGGCTAGACTAGTCATTCAGGGCTTTAAACAGGAATAGACTATTTTGATACTTATGCCCCTGTGGCTCGTATCAGTACCATAAGACTGCTGATTGCTATGGCATCTATTCACAATCTAGTTATTCATCAGATGGATGTGAAGACAGCTTTCTTGAATGGTGAATTGGAAGAGGAGGTCTATATGAACCAACCTCAGGGCTTCATCATGCCTGGCAATGAAAACAAGGTGTGTAAACTGATTAAGTCTCTTTATGGACTTAAGCAGGCACCTAAGCAATGGCATCAAAAGTTTGATGAAGTAGTTTTGTCTAGTGGTTATGTTCTTAACCAAGCTGACAAATGTGTATATAGCAAATTTGATGAATCTGGTAAAGCAGTCATCATTTGTCTATATGTTGATGACATGTTGATCTTTGGCACTGACCAAAATCAAGTTGACCTGACAAAGGAATTTTTGTCATCAAGGTTCTCCATGAAAGACATGGGGGAGGCTGATGTTATCCTTGGTATAAGGATTAAACATGAAAGTAAAAGAATTTCTATATCTCAGTCTCATTATATTGAGAAGGTACTGAGGAAATTCAATTATTTTGATTGTACTCTAGTGAGTACACCTATGGATACTTGTGAGAAGGTGATGCCTAATCATGGCAAGGCTGTATCTCAACTTGAGTATTCTAGGGTAATTGGCTGCCTGATGTATGCCATGACTTGTACAAGACCTGATATTGGTTTTGTAGTGGGAAAATTGAGCAGGTATACTAGTAATCCTAGTGCTCATCACTGGCAAGCAGTTCAAAGGGTACTGAAGTATTTGAAGAGAACTATGGATTATAGTCTCTCATATACTGGTTACCCATCAGTGTTGGAAGGTTACACTAATGCAAGTTGGATCAGTAACACTGAAGACAATTCGTCTACCAGTTGCTGGGTATTCCTACTTGGTGGAGGTGCAATTTCTTGGGCATCCAAGAAGCAAACTTGCATCACCAGTTCAACAATGGAATCTGAATTTGTGGCTCTAGGAGCTGCCGGTAAAGAAGCTGAATGGTTGAAAAGCTTGCTTCTTGAGATTCCATTGTGGCCTAAACCTATAGCAACTATTTCTATCCGGTGTGATAGTGAAGCTACATTGGCTAAGGCTTATAGCCAGATGTACAATGGTAAGTCTAGACACTTAGGTGTCAGACATAGCATGATTCGTGAGCTTATCATGAATGGGGTGGTATCTATAGAGTTTGTGAGATCTCAACAGAACTTAGCTGATCACTTGACGAAGGGTCTGGCTAGAGACTTGGTTATAAAGTCTGCTAAAGGGATGGGTTTAAGTCCAACTTAGTCACTGAATGCTAGGACACCCAACTCCCTCCTGAGGAAACTTAGGAGCTGAGTTCAATGTGGAAAGCTGAACATTCAGTGGACTGGAGCACATGTTTTATTTACATCCCAAGGTTGTGCTCAGACCTTGCTGAAAGGAGGATGAAGTCTTTACTTCTTAATGGTTATTTTTCTTTGAAAAACTGCTTGGCAGGAGCATGACTAAAGAGGAACCACCTATGTAAATGTTGAAGTTTTGCCGCTTCAGGAAGCTTTGGACTTTTAGCTTTTACAACATTTATGAATTTGGATATGGACACATGGCTTGTATAGTGTCAGGAGCTGTTAAGTGTTTGAAAACTTGTGTGTATTTTATCTTCAGGTATTCAAATGGGTTGAAGGGTTCAATTCTTAGAACACCCTGATTCTCGAATATTTGAACGTGTAATTTACTAAGATGGAAATTCAATCCTCTGGACATTTTCATTTATGCACATGTTTTGATTGATGTTTATTTTTCATGCAAAGGAAGTGAACTAAATTTGGGGAGGATTGTTGGAAAATTTAGTGCACTTGTGGGATTAGTTCACACCTTGTAATGGGTTAGGAGGTACGGAGTGTACACCCATAAGGTCCATGAATACCCTGACTCTTATAGTGGTTTGTATTGGTAGTACCGGTGAAAGTACTGCTTGGTGAAAGTACTATAGCGTTATAACCATTATATACACAAATGTAGCGTTATAACCATTATATGGGCATAATACCAACATTTTTTAAAATATTTAGTCATTTATGAGGGTATTATAGCATTTAGGTACTTGAATAAATATAATATCCTATTACATATAAAAAACGTATGTGATACTTAACCCTTAAACATAAAAACCTCATGTAAGATGTTATAAAGTACTTATTTAATGAGAATCTTACAAAAATATAGTGAAATTTCAATGCTAGTAAAACGCTCCATCAACTGTCATTGAACACGTTTTTAGCTGTACAACTGTAGGGTAGTTTTCGATGATTCTTAATGGTAAATTTTATTAAGAATAAAGCCAACAAAGGCAAGTACAAACAAGCACTAAGCATAACACAACTGTTAGGACACATCCCTAAAAATCTATGCTAAGGCTAAACACCAAATGGCCAAAATAAAATCCACACCAACACAAAACAAACTCTAACAATACAAAAGAAAAGAAGATCAATGAAACCAATAACACAGACCACTAACTCCTATAGCATACTCTGGATCTATAAAACAGAAAGGGACCAACCAAACTGCTCTACACCACCACCATATACTATAACAGTCACAAAGCTTCAAATCTTCAACCATAGAGAACCAATCCTATCCAAGGCCAAAAGCAGCATCCAATTGATAGCCTGCAACCATAACCAGAAGAGTGCCAATGTGGCAATCTAGAGGAGGTTACCTCCTTAAAAAACCTATTCAAAGTAAAACCACAAGGGAAAAACCTTAAAATAGGAAAAAGAGCGTAACCCTCCCCAAGACCTCCCCAACCAACAAACCCCATGATAGCCAGAAATATGAGCACAAACTCCACAACACAGAAGCTACCACTAGACTTTGAGAACTGGAAATTACCCCACCACCACATACCATCAGCAAGCACAAAAACTTTCCAACCCTGCATCAACAAAGTCCTGTACCAATAACATGAAAAACAGATAACAATATCATGATTAGAATCAACCATAATCCTAATAAAAGGATTCCAGATCATATTACATTCCCATAAGCCAGTAGCATTTAACCAGCAACCATCCCCCACATCATTGACAAAACTACCCATTATCATTATTATCATTGAGAAGCTCCTCCATCATTCTCCTATAATAAGAATTCCTATCAATCTGGAACTCCCATATTTTAGCAGCATCAATAGTGTTGGAACTGACTTTCAATTTCAGACCCAAAAGCTTCATTCTCACATTTTCCACAACAATTTTAAATAAACTGTTCTCATCTCTAAACTCCTTTTTGAAACATCTAAAATTTCTTTCTTGCCACACAAAGTATACACAAGCACCCCATACCAGCCTCTGTATAATACTCCATATAGAATTAGAAGCAGGTTTATTAGAAATAAAGGAAACCACACTAGCCCATTCATTAGACACACCCTCCAATTTAGCCATGGGCTTCAACCTCTCCCACAGACTCTTAGCATAAGTACAAGAGAAAAAGAGATGACTATGTGACTCATTCTCTTGATTACACAAATAACAGGTCATACTTGGCACATCAATCCATCTAGATATCCTAACAAGAGTCTTTAATCTTCCCTTAATTGTAACCCACAAGATGAAAGCATGTCTTGGTATACTTTGGTTGAACCAGACATGCTTGTACCAAATAACTTTAGGACCTTCAACACAAACAGCATCCCAAATTTCTTTAACAGAAAACTCCTTCACAACACCCATTTTATCAACCCAAACAGTCCTATCCTCAATTTCAGGTTCTAATTTAGGCACAGGAACATTAGTAACCTCTCCAAATCTGTCCTCCAATTCAATAGGCCAAACCCATTCATTATTTTGTATCATATCCACAACTCTACCTTTCAGATTCATATTGGCCTGCGCTAACATTCTATGGCTAATAAGTTTACTCAAAGGACCATGAGCGTGCCATTTATCAAACCATACATTACACTCCTTACCATTTCCAATTTTAACCTGAACAAAATTCTTAATTTTATCTCTTAAGTCCAGCAATTGTTTCCAAGACCAAGAGTAACCTCTATTTAGCTCAACATCCCACATACTCCTACCCTTCAACCAATAAATATTCACCCATTTAACCCAAATAGAATCCTTCTTACTAACAATGTTCCAAACATGCTTGGCCATGAGAGTTTCATTCCAAAGCTTCACAGATTTCAACCCCAAACCCCCCTGATCCTTAGGTTTACACACATCTTTCCAAGCTACACTAGCCATTCCTCTAACAGACTCACCCCTTATCCACAAAAACGTCTTAAACAGTTTATCAATTTGACTACATATACTAGCAGGTAACATAAAAAGTGAAGACCAATAAGCTTGTAAAAAATACAATATAGAAGATATGAGTTGTAACCTGCCAGCATAGGATAGATCTTTTTTCCTCCAGTCACCAATCCTTTTCTTAATAGCTTCAATCAAAGGCTTGCAATCTTTATCAGCCAACCTTTTCGACACCAAAGGAATGCCCAAATATTTAATAGGAAGCCTCCCTTCATTAAACGGCATCACAAATTTAATACTTTCAATCACAACATCAGCCACATTTCCAAAAAAAGCTTCACTCTTAGTCATGCTGGGATGTAGACCAGAACTTAAACAGAACTCATCCAACCCCCTTCTTAGAACAGACGCAGATATTAAGTCCCCATGGCAAAGCATCAACAAATCATCCGCAAAACATAAACTAGTGATTTTGAGCTCCTTACAACCCCAATGATATTTAAAGTTTTTCTCAATCTTCACATTCCTTTGTACCATCAGATTTAAAACTTCCATCACAAGTGTAAATAGATAAGGGGAAATGGGGTCCCCTTGCCTCAAACCTCTACCCACCTTGAAGAAACCATGAGACTCACCATTTATACAAACAGAAAACGAAGCCGTAGTTAAACATGTCATAATCCAATGAATCATAACTGGATGAAACCCAAACTGTTTTAACGTGAACTCTAAGAACTGCCAATTGACCGTATCATAGGCTTTTTGTATATCAATTTTAAAAGAACATCTACTAGATCCCCCCCAAGAGTTCCAATTCTAACCCATCATAAGCTCCTGAGTTAAAAGGATATTATCACTAATTTGTCTCCCGGGTATAAAAGCACTTTGATTCACACCCACAAGCCCATTCAAAACCCCTTTAAGCCTATTAGTTATGACTTTACTAATAGTCTTATATATCACATTGCAACAACTAATAGGCCTGTAGTCTATAACTTTTTTAGGAGTAGCCACTTTTGGTATTAAAGAGATTATGGAAGTATTAAGCTCACCAAGAAGTTTACCGCTAGCAAAGAACTCTTTAACAGCAGCACATGTGTCATCTTCAACCACACTCCAAGCACTTTTAAAAAATTTGGAAGTATAACCATCTGGACCCGAAGCTTTATTATCCTCAATATCAAACAATGCCACCTTTATCTCTTCATCCGTAACCGTACTAATCAGGCTAACAGCAACTTCAGGATTAATTTTTTTAGTAAACAGAGAATCCGGATCCTCAACTGGAAAGACCTTATCACAAGAGCCAAAAAAGTTCTCAAAATGTTTCACAAATATACCCGCCATATCATTCCCCTGAAACTCAGTCCCATTATCATCAAAAACCGATTCAATTCTGTTTTTAATAATACTACCCTTAACCATATTATGGAAGTACGCACTATTATAGTCCCCCTCCTTAATCCATTCAATCTTAGCCTTTTGTTTCATGATCATTTCCTCATCTAAAACAGCCTGTTTATAAGCAAAAGCATAAACCGCCTCCTCCTCTCTTAAACTAACATTAGACGGATCATTACTTAATGCCTCTTGCACACTAGCCAGTTCTTCCTTCAGCTTCCTAACCTTATCACATACATCTCCATTTTGTTTATTCAAATTTCTCAAATGTATTTTAAGAAACTTGAGTCTTTTAGCAAGCACAAACATATCATACCCCTTAACAGGAACCTTCCAATTCTCTCTAACAGTCTTCATAAAACCCTCCTTATTAGTTAGATAATTCATAAACCTAAACGCCTTCTTATTCTTACCCTTCACCTCCGGAAAAACCAAAACAGCAGGGGAGTGATCAGAACTCACAAATGCCATGAAATTAGCAAAACATTCTGGATACTCACTCAAAAAACGCGTATTACCCATAATCCTATCTAATTTCTTAAGAATACTATCATTTGGATTTCTTCTTTTCTGAATCCAAGTGAAAAACAAACCAGTTATCTTAACATCCTCAAGACTTAACCCATCCACACAGTCTCTAAAATCTTGGACTCCAAAAGTTTTAACTCCTATTCCACTAGAATGTTCATTAAAATTCAATATAATGTTAAAGTCACCAAGCAAAACCCAAGGGTAACTACCAGTAATACTACCATGCTCCCTCAAGTTCTTCCACAACATTCTTCTATCTTTAACATTCGTTTCACCATAAATAAAAGAAACATACATCTCTTTGTTATCATTAGTTCTTTTAACAAGGAAGTGCATGACCTGATCAGATTGAGATAGCAATTGAGCAGAAAAGATGTTTTGATCCTACCCCACAGCTATTCTACACCCCTTTTTACTATCCACATAATTAGACACCCAACTCCAACTCCCAAATATATCATTACAAACCCTGTCAACATTTTTCTTCCTTAACTGAGACTCAATCATACCAAACATACTAATATCATTACTCCTAATAAACTTTTTTACCTCATTTTGTCTAAGTGTATTACCTACACCTTGGACATTCCATGAAGCAATTTTAATCACCATTTAAACAAGGGTTGAAGTAGATGCAATATTACCTTGCACCTGAGAAGAGACACCCTCCATCACATTTGAAATACTATTCTTCGTCATGAACCTTGCAGTACCATGGGTCTCCTCTGCAACTTCACCTTTAACACCCTCCATAATATCATCATAAAACTGGTCCTGCATCATCTTGTCCACTTTGTAACCCATAATGGACTCATAATGTTGAACCATATCATCTGTCCAGTTCACCTTGATTGCATCAGTCAGCTCTTGATCATTCAGACAAAACAACTCTACTTCTGCTATCTGTTTCTCAGTAACCCACTGTGCAACTTTTAACAGCTCATCTCTATAAATATCATCATATACCTTTACAAATGCTTGATTCTTAGTAAGATCATTACCCTTCATCAATTCCATACTCTTCTTTTCAGCCTCCTCCTTAGCTACCATTGCCACATTCCTATTCCCATATACTATATCTTTTTGCAGTTTAGAAATTCTCCCCTTTAGTTCATTAACCTTACTCTCCTTAACCTTTGCCGCCTTCAATTCCTCCCAATACACAACCAAATCATCAGACCATTTGTTCCTATCCTCATCAGACATATTCATACCTAGCATACATGCCATATCAATCTTCTTCTTCATATCCTCCCACTCCGGACTTCCTTTTTCTATTTTCTCATTACCCAAGACATCAAACTTATTACTTGTTTTAATGACCTCTTTTTCCACCTTCTTATTCTTCTTATCACCAATTACACCAACATTCTTTTTCTGTACCTTATTATCACCCCCATTCATCTTGTTTCCTATAACACTTTCATCTAATTTCTTCTCAACAGTGGCTACAACAGGAGCACTTCTATTATTCATGCTATTATTATAACCACCTCTACCATTCATTCCGCCCCTACCCTGCATACCTCCTCTACCTCTGCCATTACAACCACCCCTCACACCATATCCATTCCCATTACCCTGACCACCATAAGACCTGCTAGTACTAGCTGCATACTTATCATTCTTCCTCACCTCTTGCCATGTTTCCTTTTCCTTATTCTTTTCACCATTATTAGAAACTTTAGGAGCTTTAACTGCCTCTTCCTTGGCCAATTCTTCTTCAGTCCATACCCTTACCTTACATACTCTATAATCATGCCCAAACACCTTACAATGAGTGCATAATGGTGGCTTCCAGTCATATCCAACCCTCAAACTCATAGACCTACCAAGCTTATTATAGCAAATTTCAACTAAATCAACCAACTCTCTAGATGCATCAACTTCAATTAGTACCCTAGCAAAACTAGCCCTACCATACGCTCTTGAACACATTGACGTTGTAATCCTATCCATAATAATAGGATTTCCAACACTACTAGCAATTCTACTTATACCCTCAGTGTTCCAAGCTTCTAAAGGAACATTATAAATTTTGACCCAAATAGGAACTTTAGACGGTTCAGGCTTCTCCATACACAAACCAGCTTCCCACTTTTGAACAAAAAAAGGCTTCCTATCCACAAGCCAAGGACCATTTTCAACCTCTCTCACAGACTCTTAGCATAAGTACAAGAGAAAAAAAGATGACTATGTGACTCATTCTCTTGATTACACAAATGACAGGTCATACTCAGCACATCTATCCATCTAGATATACATATGTAGGGCGTTTTCGATGATTTTTTTTTTCTTAAAGGTAAATTATTATTAAGAAAAGGAACTCCAAAGGAGAAAAAGTACAAAACAAGCGCAAAACAAATACCACTGTTAGGACACATCCCTAACTAGCATGTTTTGGCTAAAATACACATGGCCATAACTAATAACAAAACCACCATACAAAAAACAAATAACCAAAACAAATAACAAATAAGATATCATAGAGTATAACCCCATGAGAAGAACAGTATACTTCTGAATCCATAAAATAGAAAGGTGCCAACCTAACTGTCTTAATCCATCACAATATACTACCCTCACACATAGGATTAACACTCTAACAAACAAAGCTAAAGTAGCATAATAACATCAAGGCCATAAGCAAACACAATAATATCCATCCTTTGGGAGCAAGCAGAGAACTTGTCATCACAGAAAGCATCCCACACCATAAACATAGAGGAGTGCCAGTGTAGCAGTCTAGAGAATGTCTCCTCCTTAAAAAACCTACTCCCAGTAAAACCACTAGGGAAAAACCTAAGAGTAGGAAAAAGAGTGTGACCATCCCCTAAACCTCCCCAATCAGCAAACCCAAAGATAGCAAACAGCTTGAACACACAATCCACAACCAAGCAGCTACCACTTGAGCTTGACAACTGGAACAATCCCCACCAAACCTGCATAATAACAATCCTGCACCAATACCCACTGAACCAGATAATAATAACACCATTAGTACCACCCATAATCATAATCAAAGGGTTCCAGATTCTATTACAAGCCCAGAAACCAGTACCCATAGACCACCACCCATACCAACTAACAAACTTAATACTACCCATCATCAGTACTTTCTTTAAGCAAATCTTCCACCATTCTTCTATAATACACATTCTTATCAATCTTCAGGTCCCAAATTCTAGCAGCATCAACAGTGTTGGAGTTAATATTAAGCTTTAAACCCAACAACTTCATTCTAACAGTTCCCACTATAATCTTAAACAAGCTATCCTCATCTCTAAACTCCTTCTTAAAGCATCTAGAATTTCTCTCCTGCCACACAAAATACACACAAGCTCCCCATACCAACCTCTGAATAATGCTCCAAACAGTATTATTGGCAGATTTGTTTGAAATGAAAGATACAATACTAGCCCATTCATTTGAAATATCATCCATTTTAGCCATAGGCTTTAACCTATTCCACAAGCTTTTAGCAAAAGGGCATAGAAAGAAAAGATGTCTATGTGTCTCATTATCCTGATTACACAGATGACATGTCATGCTCTGTATACTCATCCACTTAGACAGTCTATCAAGAGTCTTCAACCTACCCTTAATAGCAACCCATAAAATAAAAGCATGTCTCGGTATACATTGATTATACCAAACATGTCTATACCAAATAACCTTGGGACATTCATTACTAACAGCATACCAAACTTCTTTAACAGAAAAATCCTTCACATTACCCTTTTTATCTACCCACAAAGTCTTATCCTCTACATCACAATCTAACTTAGGAACAGGAACATCGGTAACTTCTCTAAATCTATCCTCCCACTCAATAGGCCACATCCATTCATTATCCTGGATCATGTCCGCCACTTTAACTTTAAAAAACATATTAGCTTGTTCAAGCATTCTATGGCTAATTAATCTGTTTAAAGGACCATTATGATGCCATTTATCAAACCAAACATTACATACCTTTCCATTACCAATTTTAACCTGAACAAAGTTTTTGATCTTGTCTCTTAAATCCAATAACTGTTTCCAACACCAAGAATACCCTCTATTCAATTCAACATCCCACATACTTCTACCTTTTAACCAATAAATATTAACCCATTTGACCCATATAGAATCTTTTCTACTAACTATATTCCAGATATGTTTCGCCATCAAAGTTTCATTCCACAACTTAACAGGTTTAAGCCCTAAACCCCCCTGATCCTTTGGCTTGCAAACCTCTTTCCATGAAACACTAACCATACCCCTAATACTACTACCTCTAGTCCAAAGGAAGTTTTTGAACAACCTATCAATCTGCTTACATATACTAGCAGGTAACAGGAATAGAGAAGACCAATAAACTTGCAAAGAATACAAAATAGAAGAGATAAGCTGTAACCTGCCAGCAAATGATAGATCATAGTTTCTCCAGTTGTGAATCCGCTTCTTGATCATCTCAACCAATGGCTTGCAATCCATATCAGATAATCTTTTGGAGACCATTGGAACACCCAAATACTTGATAGGTAGCACTCCTTCATTAAACGGCATTACCAACTTTATATTAGCCACAACATGCTCAGACACATTACCAAAGAAAGCTTCACTCTTGGTCATACTAGGATGAAGCCCCGAACTCATACAAAATTCATCTAACCCTCTTCTCAAAACAGAAGCTGATATCAGATCCCCATGACACAACATAAGTAAGTCATCCGCAAAGCACATATTTGTGATTTTAAGCTCCTTGCAACCCCAATGATATTTGAACCCCTTTTCAACCTTCACATGCCTCTAAATCATCAAATTAAGCAACTCCATGACTAAAGTAAAGAGATAAGGGGACATTGGATCCCCTTGTCTCAACCCTCTACCCGCCTTAAAGAAACCATTTGGCTCACCATTTATGCAAACAGAAAATGAAGCAGTGGTTAGACAGACCATAATCCAATGCACCATTACAGGATGGAAACCAAATTGCTTTAGAATGAATTCAAGAAACTGCCAATTCACGGTATCATATGCCTTTTGTATGTCAATCTTAAAAGCACATCTACTTGATCCCCCCCAAGTTTTCCAATTATAACCCCTCATCAATTCCTGTGTCAGCAATATGTTGTCACAAATCTGCCTACCTGGAATAAAGGCACTCTGGTACTCCCCCACAAGCCCACTCAAAACCACCTTAATCCTATTAGTTATAATCTTACTAATAGTTTTATAAACTACATTACAACAACTTAAAGAGATAACAGATGCATTAACCTCACCAAGCATCTTGCCATTAGCGAAGAACTCCTTGACTGCATCACAAGTATCCTCACCCACAACACTCCAAGCACTCTTAAAAAACTTGGACGTATAACCATCAGGACCAGATACCTTGTTATCATCAATGTCAAATAATGCAGTTTTAATTTCATTATCAGTCACCTTTCCAATCATTTCCACAGCAACATCAGGACTTAACTTAGTAGTAAAAAGAGATCCCGGGTCCTCAATAGGAAACGCAACCTCACCAGAACCAAAAAAGTCTTCAAAATGACTAACAAACTTGCCCACCATATCGTCCCCATGATAAGCCTTCCGATTGTCATCATACACCACCTCAATCCTGTTTTTAACGATTCTATTTTTAACCATATTATGAAAATATGTAGTATTAAAATCCCCTTCCGTGATCCACTCTATTTTTGCCTTCTGTTTTAAAAGAAGCTCTTCATCCAAAATAGCTTGCTTAAAAGCATAAGCATAAACAGCTTCTTCCTCTCTAAGCATACCATTAGACGGGTCATTCTTCAAAGCTTCTTTCACACTATCCAACTCCTGTTTCAGTTTTGCTACCTTATCACTAACATTGCCATTCTTTTTATTCAAATTCCTCATATGTTTTTTCATAAACTTAAGCCTTTTAGCTAACACATACATAGCATACCCTTTGACCGGCACCTTCCAGTTATCTTTAACAGCATCAATAAACCCCTTCTTAGACGTAAGATAATTCAAAAACCTAAACGCTCTATTTTTTCTACCCTTCTCTTCAGGCATCATGTAAGATATAACTTTTCACATACACATCAAACCATTACACAAAGTATCATATAGATGGAATTCTAGAGAGAGAAAGTTAGAGGTTTAGGGAACTTAGTGAGAGAAAGTGAAATTATTATTATGAGCTCCAACTCTCTACCTTGGGAGGTAGAGAGTATTTATAGTCTTACATAAAACGCCACACATCGGGCTGTGGATCAGGCATACAGTGGGTAAAGACCCGTCCGTCCTCCACGGTGTTACTTAACTAAATACTACTTAACTTAAAATAACTACGACTTCGAGCATTCTAACAATTACATATACTTGAGGTGACCGACTCTTTAATACCTGGAATTTCTAATTCCTAACAATCTCCCCCTAAGGGAGGTCACCTCAATCATGTACTAAAATTACATTGAATACAAACAGATATTACATTAAAAATTGATCTTGCATTCTTGATGTAGTGCTTTGCTTCGAAGCTCGTAGTCATTGATTCTTCACATTACATGTTTGGTTACTTCAAGTGGAGGTCTTTTACTGATCCACGTGATAATAATTTTGAGCCATCATTTGAGATCATCAGCTATCAAAATTCTCTGTGACATCCTTTGTGGTGTTGGTATTATGTGATGTTGTGACTTTAGGACCGACATGCTCACATTCTGGATCATGATATCTTCTCATCAGAGTAGCGGAAGCATTTGTTGAATCATGATATTGGCAGCAGCGTAGCAGAAGCATGGAGTGAAAATATCAGAGTCATTGATGCACAAATCATGATTTCTTTTGAGTTGAATATGTTAAGTGAGCATGCGGCTATGGATTGACCGCTTCATTCTGATCAGCTGCAAACGTCGGGTGTACCTGCATACAACAGTTAGCAATAAATCGCACGAAAGTGTCTTTGATCACTTTCGTTGAATTGAGGTACACGGCCCACGGTTCCCCGTTGATCAGTACAAGTACTGCCTGTGATCAGGTATAATTCCGAAGAATTTCCTTGACAGGGTTTCGCAGCTGCTCTAGCTGTTCTCAAACCGGAACGTCTCAAAGAAGACAACACGGAGTGAGTGAACCAGCGAATTTTCAAGTCCACTGATTGATGAAAAGAGATTTGAAAAACAATCGTGTATTGCTCAATAGAAATTGTTTTTGCAATACAACGAAGGTTTTATAGAAAATCAATTATCAATCATAAAAACACCTTTTGGTTTGAAAAATGGGTACACGGTCGATGTGCTAAAGAAAAAGTTTGTTAAGAACAAAGACCGGTTTTTCAAAGGTATCCGTCAATCCCTAACCTGAACCAGGATTGATTCAAGAGATTGAATCGCCCCATTGTTTCTATTCAGTTGTCACATGGTTGATCCATATAATAGATCTCACATGCCACCTACCAGGAGCTTGTTTGATGTTGGCTCCAGAAGGCTTTCCATCTTCATTGTGAATATATAAACACATCACTCAGATGTTCTGGCAATACCACAAGGATAATGCGTAGGACTCAAACTATAATCTCTCTTTCCACATTGTGTGAAACAGAGAGTCTTCATTGAAAGTGTCCTAATGAGATTTATTGATGATCTCGTGGCTCTAGACTCAATTTGTGCATGTTTGGATCCTGTGCCGGAGACTAGGGAGAGGGTCTCCTTCTTCAATATCAACAATCTCTAAGAGAAAGTCGATAGATAATGTCGGTTCCCCGTGAGAATGAAACAAGTCCTTTTAAGAGGAACTTGAGTGGTTTGGAAAGATGAAGTGCAGTGCGTCACTGGGTCCATGACGTCTTTGTCTTCAATACCGATGTTACCATCAGTAGCATATGAATTGAACCCGGTTTCTGCCCTAAGGTTGAATAGATGGAGGGCTATTTGTTTTCACCCTTTTCTCATTCAATTCTTTTTAATTCTTCAACCCCTTCAGTGCTTACCGAGACTTCATAGCAAGAACCTTGTTGGGTTTATTCCAGTACTTGCTCAGTCTTAGTCAGCACTCTTCCCATATCTCATTTTTCTCCTTTTATCATCATACCTAAGGACTTCTACACTAACTAGTGGGTTGTCCCTGGGTAGATCCCTCCGGTTCTGGCGGATCATGGGAACCAATACCTAACCTTATCATCCTTATATCACCGTACATAAAGTAAAGTTGGTCGGTCTATTTGGTATTGTTCATCTGCCATTGGAACCAATTGAAAACCATTTGAAAATCAATCCAGATACTTGTGATATATTATCAAAACATTTTGTGCCTGAATTGTTTTTTGATATTTTTAGAATAAGTGCTCCCCCTCAACATGTGCATCAAATGTTTGAAATTGTTTTGCACACGGAGGCAAGAGGAAGAATTAACTTCTTTGATTACCATTTTCTAAAAGATATCAACATCACTTCCCACATCAAATCAAGTAGAAATAGCATTTCCGGGACGGATGAGGTTTCCATAGATTTGCTCCCCCTCAATATGTGCCTCGAGGTTTGAAAAGAGTTTTGCACATACTAGAGGAAACCAGCACATTGAGATAAATGATCACGTTTCAAATCATAGGTTTAAGATAGATTCTCCCCGTCAACATGTGCATTGAAAATTTGAAATCGTTTGTCACATGCGGGAAGAACAGCGTGTACATCCTTATAAAAACCATTTACCGAATTATTAGTTTAAATCCAACATTCTCCCCCGATCACAATTATCAAATCATTTGAGATTTGTGATCTCTTATAGATTTAAATTGATTTTGAAAGCTTTTAAGGAGAAATGTGACTTGATTATGAAAGCTTCTTAGCTGATAAGGATCGGATTTTAAGACTTTAAACTCCATTGATAAAACATGCATGTACATCTTTTGAAAACACTTTAATGCCAAATAACTTTTTAATTTAATTGAAATCATTCTCCCCCTCAATCAATGACATAGGTTGTTGATTGAGAGATAGAGATTTTGACAAATACGTCCTGATTGATTATCAAAAATAGAGATCGAGTTATTTTTCAAAGCATTTAGTTTTCAGCAGATAAATGTTTATAGAATCAGAGCATGGAATTTTGAAAACATGATAAAACATGGCTCTGTTCTTTCTTTTAAAACCGGGTTATTGCCTGAAAGTGACAATAAACCATTGTTTCTCTTTCTCTCAAATTTTTTTTTTTTTTTTTTTTTTTTTTTTTTTTTTTAATAAAAAAATTCGACCAACATCTAAAGTCCCGTGTCATTCTTTGAATGACAACATAAAGACCGTAGATATTATTGAATCGAGAGAAACATGACAAAAATACAATATTTTTTGAAGATTTTTCGAATTTTTCAAATTATTTTTTTTTTTTTTTTTTTTTTTTTTTTATGGATTTTGAAAGTTTTATATTTTTCTATTTGATTTTTGATGGTTTTATAATTTTGTATTTTGTTTTTCGAATGAATATATACAAGAGACAGATGAAGATAGACCTTTACTCCTCGTCTTCCTCCTGAAGACGTTTGAGTGTTTCTGGTTGAAGGCTTTTCAAACCAAGATGAGGAAGAATAAACTCAAAACGTTCTCTTGGAAGAGCTTTGGTGAAGATGTCAGCTAACTGGTATTCAGACCTCACAAAATAAAGTTCCACCACACCTTTTTCTACTTGTTCCCTGATGAAATGATGTCGAATGTCGATATGCTTTGCTCTTGAGTGTTGAACATTGTTACATGAGAGAGCAATAGCACTTTTATTATCACATTACAGAGGGATTTTGTTGAATACAAAGCCATAGTCAGATAATTGAGATCTCATCCATAAGATTTGAGCACAACAGGATGACATGGCTATGTATTCAGCCTCTGTAGAGGAAATAGAAGTGCTCATTTGCTTCTTTGAAGACCAGCTCACAAGCTTATCACCCAAAAACTGAGCACCTCCAGACGTACTTCGACGTGTATCTTGACAACCTGCATGATCAGCATCTGCATAGGGCGTTAGTGACATACCGGTGTCCTTCGGGTACCATAGTCCCATATTGATGGTTCCTTGGAGATACCGAAAGACCCGTTTAACTGCTTCAAGGTGCTTTTTAGTAGGCTTAGCCTGGTATCTAGCACACATGCAAACAGCGAACAAGATGTCTGGTCTACTAGCTGTGAGGTACATCAGGGATCCAATCATACTACGATATTTCGTTTGGTCAATCATGATCCCTGAGTGGTCCTCATCTAGTTTGGTTCGATCAATCATGGGGGTGTCAACAGGGTCACTAGAATCAAATCCAAATTTCTTTAAAATCTCTGTTGCATATTTAGATTGATTTATGAAAATGCCTCCGGGACTTTGTGAAATTTGTAATCCCAAGAAAAATGACATTTGTCCCATCATTGACATTTGAAACTTTGAACTCATTTCATTTGAAAAACGATCACATTCCATTGGGTCTGTCGAGGCAAAAATAATATCATCAACATAAATTTGAACATGAGTTAAATGTTTGCCTGACTTCCTGGTGAATAAGGTAGGATCAACTGCTCCTTTGCTGAATCCGGTTGATAGAAGAAACTTTGACAGTGTATCATACCATGCCCTTGGAGCTTGCTTTAAACCGTAAAGAGCCTTCTTCAGACGATAAACGTGAGTAGGATGCTCTTGATTCACAAATCCTTCAGGTTGGCTGACGTAGACGACTTCTTTAAGATCTTCGTTCAGAAATGCCGTCTTCACATCCATCTGATATACCACCATGTTCTTACTAGCAGCATTAGCCAGAAAGATTCTGATTGCCTCGATTCGAGCGACAGGAGCAAAAGATTCTTCAAAGTCTATACCCTCCTCTTGACGATATCCTTTAGCAACTAATCGAGCCTTGTTCTTCAACACATCACCATGCTCATCAAGTTTTACTTTGAAGATCCATTTGAGAGCTATAATCATAGCACAGTCTGGAGCAGGTACTAACTCCCATACATCAAGTCGATCAAACTCATGAATTTCATCTTGCATGGCATTGAACCAGCTGTCTTCATTCATGGCGGTTTTAACATCTTTTGGTTCGACCTTAGATAGTACGGAGTTGAAGAAACACCATAAGGCATCGGTTGCAAGTTGTTTCCGAGTTGATACAGGACGAGAGGGATTTCCAATGATGTTGTCTAATGGATGATCGTGAGTCCATTTTTCTAAGGTGTTCATGTGGCAGTTGTTGAGGAACTGAGGTAGCAGAGTCGATGTCTCCTGAAGAAGATGGTTCTGATGATGATTCAGGAGTAGCAAATATGTTTTCAAATGGAGCATCCTCAGGAGTAGCAAAGGGATTAACTTCATCATTGATGCCAGAAACATTTCCATGATGTACATTTGAAGAATGATGATTTGTTGATGAGACTGAAGGATCAACAGCAGGTGCTTCTTGACTTAAAGATATTGAGACAGAAGGATTGACTTCATTCATAGGAATATGGGCATCCTCTGTTTCAGGGATCAACCCCTCATTAGTAATTGAATCATACAGTTCATCAAACATAGGATCAAACAATTTCATTAAATCATCTTCAGATGGAGGTACATATGGAGTTTCTTGAGAAGAGTTTGGAACAAGAGATGAACCAATGGGACTGTTTTGAAGTGCGGGTCCTGAGCTGGAGTGTCCAGGAGCCATTTGACCGGTCAGCTCATCAAACGTAACGTGAATTGTTTCCATGATATTTCGGGTTCTTTTGTTGTAGATTCGGTATCCCTTTTTGTTTGGTGCATATCCTACAAATACTCCAATGTCAGCTTTAGCCCTAAGTTTCCCTAAGTCTTGACCCTCATTAGTAGGATAACACAATGCACCAAACACACGAAGGAAAGAGAGATTAGGTTTTCTGTTGTGAACAAGTTCATATGGAGTTTTTCCATGTACAGTATGAATAAGGGAACGATTTTGTGTGTAGCATGCAGTGGCGATTGCTTCAGCCCAGAGAAACATTGGAACCTTTGAGTAAATCAGCATTGTTCTAGCGGCTTCAACCAGAGTTCGATTTCGTCTTTCAACTACACCGTTCTGTTGAGGAGTTCGTGGAACACTTCTTTGATGACTGATTCCAACGCTTTCATAGAATTCATTAAGTTGTTTGTTGACAAACTCAGTTCCATTGTCTGTTCTAATGATTCTGACGGTTTTGTTAAGTCGAACCTGCAGCTGTTTGATGAGTTTGATGATGACCCAAGTGAATCTAGAGTAATCATCAACCACAACTAACACATATTTCTTCCCAAAGATATTCTGTACCCTCATTGGTCCACATCGATCCATATGAATCATATGAAGAACTTCTGTGACAGAGTTAGTAGGTTTGGGTTTATGGGCATATTTCTTGCTTTTTCCCAATTGACATGCTGAACAAAGATGATCCTTTTCATACTTTAGTCTAGGTAAACCTACAACTAAGTCCTTTCTGGAAAGATCGTTGATGGTGCCGAAGTTCAAGTGATTGAGACGACGATGCCATAACCATGACTTTGTTTTTGAAGCCTTTGATAACAAGCAGATTGGAGAAGCCCTCATCATGTCATCGATAGAGATGGTGTAAAGATTTGACCCACGAGTTCCTTTTAACAATTCCTTACCATTAAGATCTCTAACAAAGCAGGTATGTTTTCTGAAGGCAACTTCTAGATCAGAATCACAGAATTGACCAACAGAGAACAGATTATGACCCAAACCTTCTACATAGTAAACTCTAGAGATGACACTATTACCAACAATATAATCTCCATAACCCAGAATAGCACCGAAATGATCATTACCAAATCTAACAGTCCCTATGAATTTGCTCACGAAGTTCATGAGCCGTGACCGGTCTCCAGTCATATGCTTGGAACAGCCTGAGTCCAGGTACCACAGAACGATTTGAACGATCTGCAGTTGAACACAGACAAAAATGGATAACTGGATAATTGGGATCCCCATGCAAGAATGGGTTCCATTTGGTTAGTAACGATGTTTGGAACACCCACATCAGAAATAGAAGCATTCATATCAGAAAGTGAGGCAATGGAATCGTTGTGAATAGATGCAGTACTAGTGTCAGTATTAGCCCTGTTCACAGTGTGATCACTTCTTAAGGGAATAGTTCTTCCGGTAGGCATCCATTTTCTAGTGGGCATTATCTGATTAGTCTTAAGACCAACAGGTGTCCAATAAAAGCCTATTTTACTGAATGTTCTTCCTGTGGGTTTCCATTGTTTTCTAACTTTCTTACGTTTTTGTCTTTTAGCCTTCTTAGCATGAATTTTAGCATTAACAATACTAACAGGACAATTAACATCATTAGGCAGAACAGTAACACCACATTCATGATTAGAAACAGAATTCAAGCAGACATCAGTACAAGGTTTGCAAATAGTATCGGAATTCGAATTAATTACAGTACGCCTATGGCTAATACTAGAATCAACACGATTCGTTTTATTCAATTCAAGCTTAAAGTTCCTAGATTGTTCATCTACTCTCTTCCAGTGCACATTTTTAGCTTGAGAGGTCCTATCATTCCTTGTATTGTCTTGAGACTTTGACCTGCTCCGTTTAATGTCACTGATTACTCCTGTAGAGGGAATGGGAACATTAGTTGGTTTAACTACTCTTTGCATCACCTGTTTAGATGTACTGGGGTCTGAACTATATGCAGGTGCACTTAGGTTCACTTTCATAAAACTAGAGGCACTGTGATTTGTACTCCTAGAAGGCACACTTGAGTTCTCCTTCTTAGTATTGATAGATCTGGAATCTGAACTGCTTAAAGGCACACTACGGTTCACTTTCAAAACATTGGGAATCGAATGCATATCATACTTAGCTTTAGGCATTGAGCATGGAATCAAAGGATTAACTCTCTCACCTAATGACTTTGGGCATATTGTGATCAAGCATTCTAAGATTTCTTGAGATCATTTGGCATATAAGCAAGCATGTCCAATTGCATTATCATGAGGTTTCTCTAGCTTATCCTCTTCAACAATCTCACGCAGACATTCTAGGCAATCCTTAAGGGATGAGAAGTATGTTTGAATGGCAAGTTTGTTGTTCCTTAGATGAGGAGGGACATATGTCACGGATAAAGCATATTTATTACAAGAGGGAACCTTAGATACAACATTCTCCCCATTGGTCATTGGCATTTTCCCTTTTACCTGACTCTTCAGATTCTCAATTTCCTTTTGCAATGAGGCTATTTGATCGTTATTTTTGTTATGAGTGACTTTAATTGATTCAAATAACTCATTGAAATGACGTTTAACCTTTTCATTTTCTTCTAGAAAACTTTCATTTTCCTTTTGTAAAGCATTTATTAAGTTTTGAAGATGAAACGTTTGAGAATTCTGATAATCTAAAAGAGGAGGCATTTGGGAGCCTGTTATACTGTTTGTTTGACCTTTTAATTGAGAGATCTGGGCTTTCAACTTTCTGATCGTGTTGCACTGAGCTTGAATCTGTTCATCACGTTTGTTAATTTGAAAAACTGCATCAAACTCTGGAGCATCTGAAGATGTCTTGATATTTGAAGTTTTGACATTTTCTTTGAGATGTTGATATTTTAGTTGTAAATTAAAATACTCAACTTCTAGTTTAGAAAAATGTTTAACTAAAGTGTCGTGATCATCCAGTTCTATTTTCTCGTTTAGTTTGGAATTAGTTTTTTCAAGCTCAATGACACGATCATGGGAGACTTTCAGGGCAACAGATAGTTCATGAAATTTGGAAGCATTAATAGAGCAATTTGAAGCAGTGAAAAAAATATCTTGAGCAACACATTCAGTAATAAGAGTCTCATTTAATGTATGCAAGTTCTTCCTCTCAATCTCATTATATTTTAGTGCACGCTCATAATCACTAACTTCAGCTACCATTGCATCAAATTCCTTTTCCATTCCCTTGATATCAGTTTCAATTCCCTTTTTAAGACTCTCAAAGTGATCTTTCAGAAGCTTAAAGAAAGGCATGACCTCAGTTAAATAACATTCTTTCATTTGCTCAAAACCCCTTTCTCCTTCCGTTATACCAGTGGGTGTGATCCTTTTCTTGCAAGTTTTCTCAAAATCAACAAACAGTTGAAATATAACATATTGACTAATTAAGGTCTTGCTTTTAGTGGCAATTTTTCTAGGAACTAGATGCATTGGTGTATTAGGAGGATACTCAGTCGCTCTAGGCATTTTCCATAGAGGGGGGTTTGTTTCAACAATATTTTCAGCTTTCAGCTTTTCTAAATCCTTTTTCCAGAAAATTTGTTCGGGAGTCAGCAGTGTTTGAGGCTTGAACATGTTCAAGGAAATCCAGTTTTCCTTCTTGTAGTCATGGGGAGTGATAATAATTTTTTTCTCTTTGCATTTCGGGTCATCTTGTTTTTTGTTCATCCTTTCCCTAGTGACTTCATCTGATTTCTTATCTTCCTCAGTGCACTCAACGCAACTAGGTTTCTGCCTAGGCTTAAGAATTTCATTACCATCATAAAGCACCTTATGAGCATTTCTAGCCTTTTTAATTACCTCTGGATTTGGTTCCTCAACAAGGGGAATGCTATGCTTATCGCTTAATACTCGATGTTTAGTGACCATGTGAGCAGTCTGAATGGTGTTTCCTTGTATGTACAACTTGTTCTCAAGTTTGTTTTTCAAAGTTTTCAGATTAGAAAAATCTCTCAAGAGTTTTGATTCCTTTGCATTAAATTCTTGCTTAAGCATTTTCACATTTTCTTGAAGTTCTTGTTTTTGTTTAGATGTTTTAGAAAGTTTTTCTTGCAAGGAATTTAATTCTTGTTTCAATACTTCTTCTCTAAACTTACTTTTTCTAATTACTGTACTTACTTGGTCATCCATTTCCTGCTCACGAGTGGTCAACTCAAACTTAGCACGTTGTTCATAAATAGCAACACGTTCTTTATAGGCATTAAGTTCAGAAATAATGGAATCTTCAGGGGCACATGCAGTGTATTCATCAAAAACATAGTCATTGTTGACTGCAGAAGATGCATCACTTGGTACAACTTCACTTTCACTTTGTTTCACATATTGATCATATGGGACAATATCGATATTACCCATATTTTCAATATTTGATTCAATAGTTTCAGTTGATTGTACTTTGTCATGCATCTGTTGCACATCAGCATCATCGTATAGT
The DNA here is from genome assembly GCA_019973895.1 of Chrysanthemum seticuspe. Classification (NCBI taxonomy): domain Eukaryota; kingdom Viridiplantae; phylum Streptophyta; class Magnoliopsida; order Asterales; family Asteraceae; genus Chrysanthemum; species Chrysanthemum seticuspe. The sequence continues at coordinate 245,106,878 of BPTQ01000003.1, read as the reverse complement.
TTTAATACCTCTGAGATGAGCTTGTCATGGGATGGCCCAGTTAGTGATGAAGGAGAGACCTTGGGAGAAACCATTGGAGAAATGCTAGCCATAAAAATTGTGTGTGCCGTAGGTCCATCATCCACATCAGAGTCGTACGCATCACAGTCGGCGACTTGAAAGGCATTCTGATGATTGTGACCCATCTCCTGAATAGGCTGCTCATCCACATCTGCATCATAGGTCTTGGCATTGCCCTCAGCAAGAAACAGCAATTCCTCTTCATTCAAAGTAGCACCATTGTCCTGAGCTTGAGCCAGCAGCATCTTATCTCTGAAGTATTCAGCATTCTGTGGACGCTTTGGAGATGTACAGTTCCTTGCAATGTGTCCCTCTCCACCACAGTTATAACATTTGATGGGCTTAGCTTGACCTTGGTTACCATTCCTTCCTCGATTCTGGTTTCCAACATAACCTCTCCCAGCTCCACCTCGTCCCTGATCATACTGTCTTTCCTGAACTGGTTGCACCACGATCCTTCCATCTTTAACAGTGGCTTGATTGTGTGGGTTAGATGCAGTTCTGAGGTTGTTGTTGGTTTGTGGGAGAGTATTCATGTTTTGACTAATGAGAAGAGCATCAGCATCAGCTTGTTTGTACATAGGATCAGGAATGAGTTTGTGATTACCATTACCCACGGGTATGACTTGTGATGCTTTGGTTGTGATTCCGATGTTTGAGTAGAAAGCTGTAGAGTCATTAGACGAGCTTGTCTCTCCCTGGTTGGTTTTGAACTGATTGAGAATTAATTTTTCAAACATAGCATGTCTCTCATTCTGAAGGAGGAAGGCATAGAGTTGCTCATAGTTTGTATTCTTCAATCCTTTAGTGAGCTTCACAGCGGTAACAAACTTGTGCCATTCGGGATTCATGTTGTTCACAAATTTTGAGTTCAACTGAATGTTAGGCATAGTCATTCTGATGTTCCTCATGTCATTAACTAACTTATGAAATCTCACATAGTACTCATAGACATTCTCATCTGGTTTCATCTTGAAGTGCTCAAATTCGTCATAGAGTTGAGATTCTCTGTCTTCCATAGTTAATTCTGACCCTGAGAGAAGCATCTTAACATTATCCCAAACTGCCTTAGCATCAGTGTTGTGATTGATCAGCTTGTAGATGTCTTTAGGAAGACCTTGAAGAACAATGTTTGAAGCCCTGATATCTGCATCAAATCTCTTTTTATCCTTATCATCAAGCTCATCATACATCTTAGGTCTGTCCATTCCGTAGACAGGAGTACCATCTGCATTAGTATCAAGTATGTCTCTAGTCGTCTCAACTCGATATGGTCCTTCATCAATGGATTTGAGAATGTTGACACCATTTTCCTTTCCAAGGCAATACAGTCTGATTCGTTGAGCCCAAGAATCGTAGTCAGTTCTGTCAAGCATGGGTGGACGAGTATCTGAGCCAGCTGCTTGAACATCCTCGGCAACAGTGGAGATGACAGTAGGAACGTTGGAAGACATGTTAACAGATTATACGGGATTTTATAACTCTATGATTAAACCGGGAAATAGATTCTTTCACGGGATTTTACTAAATCAAGAGAAAACCGTAAACAATCACTCAAGTCGCTAGAAGATAATGCACTAAGTCGCTAGAAAAAAACTGCACTAAGTCGCTAGAAAATACTACACCAAGTCGCCAACACTTAATTCGCCACCATGCTAAGTCACTAGAGTTCCAAGTCGCTAGCCAGATGTAAGTCGCTAAGTGGTAACTCGCTAACACTCAAGTCGCTAGCAAAATTTCGGCAGCAATTCGCTACTCAAGTCGCTAACAATGCAAGTCGCTAAAGAGCAACTCGCTACAGACCAAGTCGCTACCACCAAGTCGCTACCCGTAGTGGAGAGTCCACTACTTGTACTTTAACTCGCTAGATCTAACTCGCTAGCCCCAACACTGTAAGTCGCTACAAAAATGTGAAGCAAGTCGCTACCAAGAATATTATCCGTGAACTAAGTCGCTAGCATGAAAAACCATATAAACATCACTTTTCAATCCAAAAACAACCCAACCAAGATGATTCAAGCTTACCAAATGAAAACCTAAACACTTGTGATGATTCTAAACATAAAAGTACCAACAAAATTCAAACTTTAACACAAGAAATCAACCAAATGATGAAAAAACCACTAAACTTTTTCAAACTCAAAAACCACCTAAAAACCACTATAAATCCAAAGATGTGCAAGATATGATCTAACCATGGCTCTTGATACCAATTGTAAGATATAACTTTTCACATACACATCAAACCATTACACAAAGTATCATATAGATGGAATTCTAGAGAGAGAAAGTTAGAGGTTTAGGGAACTTAGTGAGAGAAAGTGAAATTATTATTATGAGCTCCAACTCTCTACCTTGGGAGGTAGAGAGTATTTATAGTCTTACATAAAACGCCACACATCGGGCTGTGGATCAGGCATACAGTGGGTAAAGACCCGTCCGTCCTCCACGGTGTTACTTAACTAAATACTACTTAACTTAAAATAACTACGACTACGAGCATTCTAACGATTACATATACTTGAGGTGACCGACTCTTTAATACCTGGAATTTCTAATTCCTAACACATCACCAACACAGCTGGAGTATGATCCGAACTAGCAAATGCCATAAAATTAGCAAAGCATTCAGAATACTCACTCACGAATTTATCATTACCCATAATTCTATCCAACTTCTTACGAACACCACTATTAGGATCTCTCCTTTTTTGAGCCCATGTAAAAAGCAACCCAGTAATCTTGATATCCTCAATATTTATACTATCAACACAATTTCTAAAATCCTGTACTCCAAACGTTTTAATCCCCAGACCACTAGAGTGCTCAGAATAATCCAAAATCACATTAAAGTCACCAATCAGAATCCAAGGAAAAGCACCAGCAACACCATAATGCTCCTTCAAATTCTTCCAAAGACTTCTCCTATCTTTAACATTAGTCTCCCCATACACAAAAGAAACAAACATCTCCTTATTTTTACTTATTCTCTTAACCAAAAAGTGCATCACCTGGCTATTTTGAGTTAACAGTTGGACAGAAAAGATGTTATGATCCCATCCCACAGCTATCCTACACCCCTTAGGACTGTCAACAGAGTTAGAAACCCAACTCCAATTACCAAAAACATCATTACAAACTTTATTCACAGCCTTTTTACGTAACTGTGATTCTATAATACCCAACATACTAATGCCATTCTTGCAAATGAAATCTTTAACCTCTGTTTGTCTAAGGGCACTACACATCCCTTGGACATTCCATGAAGCAATTTTTATCACCATTAATTAAGAGAAGATGAAGATGCAACATTACCTTGCATCTGAGAGCAGCCACCTTCCATACCCTTTGAAACCACATTCCTAGCCATGAATCTTGCAGTGCCATTGGTATCCTCTTCAACTTCATTTTTAATACCTTCCATAACATCTTCATAAAACTGGTCTTGCATCATCTTATCCACCTTATGACCCATAATAGACTCATAATGATGCACCATATCCTCAGTCCAGTTCTCCATAATAGCCTCAGTAAGCTCTTGATCAGACATACAAAACAACTCTACTTCAGCAATCTATTTTTCCTTCACCCACTGTGCTATTTTGGTTAAATCATTCCTATAAATATCATCATATACCTTCATAAAAGCTTGGTTTTGAGTAATATCATTTCCCATCATTAATTCCACACTCTTCTTCTCAGCTTCATCTTTAGCAATCATTGCCACATTTCTATTCCCATATACTATATCCTTTTGCAATTTTGAAATTCCCCCCTTTAACTCATTAATCTTACTCTCCTTTACCTTTGCCACCTTCAATTCCTGCCAAAACACAACCAAATCATCAGACCATTTGCTCCTATCCTCATCAGACATATCCATACCCAACATACATGCCATATCCATCTTCTTCTTCATATCCTCCCACTCCTGACTTCCTTTTTCTATTTTCTCATTACTTAAAACATCAAATTTATTACTTGTTTTAATGACCTCCTTTACCACCTTCTTAGTCTTCTTATCACCAATTACACCAACATTCTTTTTCTGTACCTCATTATCACCCCCATTCATCTTGTTTCCCATAACACTTTCATCTAATTTCTTCTCAACAGTGGCTACAACAGGAACACTTCTATTATTCATGCTATTATTATAACCACCTCTCCCATTCATTCCACCCCTACCCTGCATACCTCCTCTACCTCTGCCATTATAACCACCCCTCACACCATATCCATTCCCATTACCCTAACCACCATAAGACCTGCTAGTACTAGCTGCATACTTTTCATTCTTCCTCACCTCTTGCCATGTTTCCTTTTCCTTATTCTTTTCACCATTAGTAGCAACTTTAGTAGCTCTAACTGCCTCTTCCTTGGCCAATTCTTCTTCAGTCCATACTCTAACCTTACATACTCTATAATCATGCCCAAACACCTTACAGTGAGTGCACAACGGTGGCTTCCAATCATATCCAACTCTCAAACTCATAGACTTACCCAACTTGTTATAACATATCTCAACAGAATCAACCAACTCTCTAGATGCATCAACTTCAACAAGCACCCTAGCAAAACTAGCCCTACCATAAGCCCTTGAGCACATTGATGTCGTTATCCTATCCATAATGATTGGGTTACCTACACTGCTTGCAATCCTGCTAATACCATCAACATTCCATGCTTCTAGAGGAACATTATAAATCTTAACCCATATTGGTACTTTCGTTAGCTCCGGCTTCTCCATGCAAAGACCTGCTTCCCATTTCTGAACAAAAAAAAACTTCCCATCAACCAACCAAGGACCATTTTCTAGTACATAATTCATACCCTCATCAGATTTGAACTTAATAAAGTGAAGCCCACACTCATTCACTATTATCTCATCAACCTGAAATGATCTCCACATCCTCCTCAAGTGCCCTGAAATCTCCCTATAACTCATACTAACACCAACAAAATAACCAACCAATGTCAAAAACCAATTCTTACTTCCTTCCTCAATGACTGGATCCATGTCAACCACTTTCCTGCCAACTTCATTCACCCTTAATGGTATTGCAGACAACTTATTACCAAGTCCACCAATAGACCCCTGAAAAGCATTAACAAAGGACATTGGCCTTTTACCATTGTTACGGTCTATCATCTCAGTATCATTATCATTACCATTTCCCCCTTTACTATCACTACCCTTACCAACAACTTCATTCAAGCTAGGCCACTTAGTACCCCAACTATTACCACTCCCATTAGACTCATTCACATTACTCCTAGAACTACCACTTTCATTCACATTACCCTTCAAACTATTATTAGCATTCTCAGAAACAAAATTACTAGCATTCAAATTAGGTTTAGCACTAGCATTTTCAAAATTCTTAACCAAACTATCAACCATACCATTACCTTTGTTGTTATCCACACCAACTTGAGCCTTCCCCTGCTCCCCACCTTCACCATTGATAACCCCTTCGTTTCCTTTCACCTCCTTTCCACTGACCTTATCACTACCCTCATTCACCTCATCCTGTACCTCAACTTCCTCATCACATTCATCAGTCTCTTCCCCTTCGAACTCCACATCCTCCATATCTTTCATAGACTCTCTAAGCTTGGTGTTACCTTTCTTTGACCCCTTCTTAAACACACCTCCAACAGACTTAGCAACATTAATCCCATGTTTCACAGACAACTTAGCATCATTACTTGAGCTTCTAGTAGCTCTTTTAGGTCTTTATTTGTTATGAGCTTGGGATATGTCCAATGCCATATTTGAGCCAAGTTGTGCGGTTTAGGGAGGTGTCCTAAACTGTTTTTGTTTCACACTTGGGCTCTTTTTTGTACCTTGTCATTTTTTTTTGCTTTCCTTTCTTTAATTACGCATCACAAAAGTACGTGATACTCAACCCTTAAACGTGAAAACCTCATCTAAGAGGTTATTAAGTACTTATAGAATGACAATCTTAAAAAAAATAGTAAAATTTCGATGCTAGTAAAATGCTCCCTCAGTGTCATTGAACACGTTTTTATGGAAATACTATACAATTATGAGGCGTTTTCGATATTGCAATTTCTGCAGTATTTGGTGTTTACGCTTAAGGTTTAGCCTTTAATATACCCCAATGTAGTGTTATAATCATTGTAGCGACATAATATCAACCGTTTTTAAAGGTTTCAGCCATATATTAGCATATTATACCTTTAATACTTGTATATATGTAATAATATATTAAATCTAGTATAGCTTGGGTTACGGGGTTCTGTTTTAGCCCCAGGACTAGGAAAATCGCAGCTTGCAACAATGAGAACGTTTTGGTAAATGCCTACAACGGTTTATGGAACTCTTGAGCCCCAAAACACTATATTTTTTGAGTTAATTACATATTTATGTTTTTTTTTCTCAATTTATTGGACGTTGTTTTTGGGCTAGGGTCCGCCACTTTTATCTTTTAGGCCCGTTTCAAGTTTCTTGGCCTATTTAATAATTGTATTGTTGTGCTAGAATAATCAATTCTAAAATATATGAAAAGTCTAATTATGGAAAGATTGTGATTATCGGTATTCATTTAATCAACGATAGTTAGAAGAATCCGTGTGAATCAACAGGTTCAATTTATAATTTCTGTAGTAAATGGTATTTATACTTTAAGGTTTTTAGCCTTTTATATACCCAAATGTAGTGTTAAAATTATTGTAGGGGCGTAACACCAACCGTTTTTAAAAGAATTAGTCATTTATGAGCATATTATAGCATTAAAATACTTGTATAAATGTAATAACCTATTACATATAAAAAACGTACATGATACTTAACCCTTAAACATAAAAACCTCATCTAAGATGTTATAAAGTACTTATATAATGACAATCTTACAAAAATATAGTAAAATTTCGAGGCTAGTAAAACGCTCCATCAAGGGCCATTGTACACCATTTTAGCTATACATCTGTAGAGCGTTTTCGATGATTCTTAAAGGTAAATTTTATTAAGAAAGAAGCCAACAAAGGGCAAGAACAAACAAAGCACAGAGCACACTCAAGCTTATAGGACACATCCCTAACAAGCATATGCAAAGGCTAAAAGCCAAATGGCCAGGGAAATATCTAAATACAATAAAACAATAACAAAAACAAATCTCTAAATACAATCAAACATAACATAAGATAAACCAAAACCAGAAACACATATCACTATATGACTATAGCATATTCTGGATCCATAAGGCAAAAAGGGACCAACCTAAATGCCTTAATCCACCACCATACACTACAGATCCTATAGAATCACAGAGTTCTAGACATCTTCAACATAGAATCATTCATCCCATCCAAGGCCAAACAGCACCAAAGCAAGCATCCCATAGACATCAGAACAACCAATCAGATCAAAACTTCAAATATCAAAGACCACCAAAGAGGAGAGCCAGAATAGCAGTTAAAGAGAAACTACCTCCTCAAAAACCTACCCAAAGTAAAACCCAGTAGGAAAAACCTTAAGGTAGGAAAAGAGTATAGCTTTCCCTTTAACCTCCCCATAAAAACACCCATCAATACCTCTTCCAAATTCACCATTCCTCCTGTAAGCAAAAGGGTTCCAAACCCTATTACAACCCTAGAAACCAGTATTCTCAACATTACTCATAAATACACTATTCATCAAATTCATTATCTCTAATAAGATCTTCAACCATTCTTCCATAATAATTCTTCTTGTTCAGCTGCAGATCCCAAACTTTAACAGCTTCAACAGTATTTGAATTCACCTTTATATCCAATCCTAACAGCTTCATTCTCACAATCCCCACAATGATCTTGAACAAGCTCTCCTCATCTCTGAACTCTCTTTTAAAGCATCTGAGGTTCCTTTCCTGCCACACATAATAAACACAAGCTCCTCAAACCAACCTCTGAATTATACTCCAGATAGCATTAGTAGCAGGTTTATTAGCAATAAAAGAAATAATACTTGCCCAATCATTAGACACACCATCAAGCTTAGCCATGGGTATCAACTTTTCCAAAACATAGTTCATACCCTCATCAGACTTGAATTTGATAAAGTGAAGCCCACACTCATTCACTATTATCTCATACACCTGGTATGATCTCCACATCCTCCTAAGGTGCCCTGAAATCTCCCTATAACTCATATTAACACCAACAAAATAGCCAACTAATGTCAAAAACCAATTCTTACTTCCTTCCTCAATGACTGGATCCATGTCAACCACTTTTCTACCAAACTCATTAACCCTTAATGGGATTTCAGACAGCTTATTACTAAGCCCCCCAATAGTCCCCTGAAAAGCATTCACAAATGACATTGGCTTTTTCCCATTGTTGCTATCCAACATCACAATATCCTTACTATTTCCATCTCCTTCATTACCACTAATCCCTTTACCATTATCCTTACTTAAACTAGGCCATTCACTTCCCTTTTGACTATCCTTACTACTAGCTACCTTATCCACACCCTGGTATTACCCATCTTACTCACATTCTCATTCAACACAGCATTCCCATTAACAGGCATAGTAACATTAGTAGAATTATCACTAGGCTTAACATTAGAACTTTCAAAATTCTTAACTAAATCATTAACAAAACCATTACCTTTATTATTCACCTCATTTGCTTGATTAGTACTCTGCTCCCCACTTCCAACCTTAACAGAAACCTTCTTAGCACTAACCTCAACACTTCCTTCATTCACCACATCCTTAATCTCCACTTCCTCCTCAATCTCCTCACATTCATCAGGTTCCTCCCCTTCATACTCAATATCCTCCATATCCTTCATAGACTCCCTTAGCTTAGTATTCCCCTTCTTTGATCCTTTCTTAAACACACCTCCAACAGGTTTGGATAATGCAATACCATGTTTAACAGACAACTTTGATTCATTACTTGAGCTTCTAGTAGATCTTTTGGGCCTAATCACCTCATCTGATGGCCTAGGTGGCATCAGATTAGGGTTGATGTTAATTGGTTCTTTCATGATAGTGTTAAGGTGGAAACGAACACGAAATGATGTGGATAATCTACATAATCAAACGTTTGATTAGCAGAAATGGATTTGTAAGAAGAAACGATGAACATTCGGTTTGTGTTTATTTGTAACGGTAAAATGAAATGAAATGAGGATAGGAGAGCGCTTTGAAAGAATCTAAGGGAGCATAGTAGTATTGCTGGCAGTTTCCCATGGGTTTTACTAGGTGATTACAATATTATTTTGAATTTTAATGAGCATTCTAGTGGTATAGGAGTTAGAACTTTTGAAGTCCAAGATTTCAGGGATTGTGTGGACTTTTTAGATATTGAAGATATCAACATTACTGGTCTTTTCTACACTTGGATTCAAAAAAGAAGAGATCCCAATGCTGGTGTTCTTAAGAAGTTAGATAGGATTATGGGGAATGTTAAATTTATGAATGAATACCCTGAATGCTTTGCAAATTTTATGGCGTTTGTTAGTTTTGATCATTCCCCTACTGTTTTGATGTTTCCTGAGGTAAAGGGTAAGAAAATGAAGGCATTTAGGTTTATGAATTATCTTACTAGAAAGGAGGGGTTCTTGGAGAGTGTTAAAAATAATTGGAAAGTTCCTGTTAAGGGGTATGCTATGTATGTGCTTTCTAAAAGATTAAAATTGCTTAAGAAGCATATGAGGAGTCTGAATAAAAAGAATGGAAATGTGTGTGATAAAGTTAGAAAGTTGAAGGAAGAATTGGCTATAATCCAAGAGGCTTTAAGTAATGATCCTACTAATATTAGTCTTAAGGAAGAAGAATCTGTGTATGCTTATGCTTATAAGCAAGCTGTTATTGATGAAGAGTTACTTATGAAACAAAAAGCTAAGATTGAATGGGTTAAGGAAGGTGATTTTAATACTTCCTATTTCCATAATATGGTCAAGAATAGAATTGTTAAAAACAGGATTGAGGTGGTGTATGATGAAAGTGGGTCTTCTTTTCATGGAAAGGAGATGGTTGATAAGTTTGTAACTCATTTTGAAAGTTTTTTGGTGCCTATGATATGGTTTTTCATATTGAAGACCCGGACTCCCTATTCACTAACAAGCTTGATCCTGAGGTTGCTGTGGGTTTGATTAGTGATGTTACTAATGAAGAGATTAAGATAGCTTTATTTGATATTGAAGATAACAAGGCATCTGGTCCTGATGGCTACACATCAAAGTTTTTTAAAAGTGCGTGGAGTGTGGTAGGGGATGATACTTGTGCTGCTGTGAAGGATTTCTTTTCAAGTGGCAAGTTGCTTGGTGAGTTTAACGCATCCATTATATCTCTTATTCCTAAAGTCATACCTCCTAATAAAGTTACTGATTACAGGCCTATTAGCTGTTGTAATGTTATTTATAAGACTATCAGTAAAGTCATTACAAATAGAATTAAAAGGGTGTTAAGTGGGCTGGTGGGTGATAACCAAACGCTTTTATACCTAGGAGGCAAATCAGTGATAACATTTTATTAACTCAAAAGCTTATGAGGGGTTATAATTGGACCACTTGGGGGGGATCTAGTAGGTGTGCTTTTAAAATTGATATTCAAAAAGCATACGATACGGTAAATTGGCAGTTTCTTGAGTTCATTTTGAAGCAGTTTGGATTTCATCCTGTTATGGTTCACTAGATTATGATATGTTTAACTACTGCATCTTTCTCTGTTTGCATAAATGGTGAGTCTCATGGATTCTTCAAGGCTGGTAGGGGATTGAGACAAGGGGATCCCATCTCCCCTTATCTTTTTACGCTTGTCATGGAAATGTTGAATCTGATGGTACAAAGGCATGTAAGGTTTGAGAAGAAGTTTAAATCTCATTGGGTGTGTAAAGAGCTAAAAATTACAAACTTGTGTTTTGCGGATGATCTGTTAATGCTTTGCCATGGGGATTTGATTTCTGCATCTAACTTGAGAAGGGGTTTGGACGAGTTTTGCTTAAGTTCTGGTCTTCACCCTAGCATGACTAAAAGTGAAGCTTTCTTCAGGAACGTTACTGAGAATGTAATTGAAGACATCAGAATGGTTATGCCTTTTAATGTGGGGCTCCTTCCTATTAGATACTTGGGTGTTCCTATGGTGTCCAAAAGACTTGCTGATAAAGACTGTAAACATTTGATTGAGATGATCAAGAAGCGTATCAGGGACTGGAGGAATAAAGACTTGTCTTTTGCTGGCAGGTTACAACTCATATCTTCTGTTTTATAATCTTTATAGGTTTATTGGTCATCATTATTTATGTTGCCTGCTAGTATTTGTAAGCAGTTGGGTAAGTTGTTTATGTGTTTCATGTGGGCTAAGGGTGATGCTATAAGGGGTATGGCTAGTGTAGCATGGAAGGATGTGTGCAAAGTGGCTCTGATACCAATTGATAAGATCGTTTATAAGCTCAGCTAGGATCAATAACAAAGACTAATAACATGCACAGCGGAATAAACTAATCGATACTTTGTTATTGAACAAGGTTTTCATCACCATAAACTAACTAACTAATAACCTAGGCGTTTACAAGACTATACGCCTAGGACACACACACACACCCCTTTAAGTCGACTACATCTTGGAAGACTTATATTAAACCTACACCTATGTCCTCTTTATATACTAGAGGATTAGGGTTTACAAAATACTACAAAGGACTAATAAATAAAACTTCTTTTGCAAGCAAGTCCTTCCATCTTTTTGTAGGTTTCCTTCTTGTCGTATTAAGTCCCTCTTGTTACATTCTTTTTGTCTTATCAACTCAAATGTATAATTCCCAACAATCTTCCCCTAGTTGATAATGACAAAACCATTCTTGAACGAACTTCTCTAGAAGAAGTAGAGAAATTGAGATCAAGGATCTCACCATGAATGAAACAAGTATGTCTTCCTTTGTCTTCCCCTTAATCCATGCCATGCCACTCAAACATCTCTTCCCCTTTTTGTTATTATCCAAATAGGGAAAGTATGCAAATAATGATCTTGACCACCACGAACCAATATCATACTTCCAATCTAAGCCGTCCAATGTTTCGAATTGCCCTCCATGAAGAACACCAAAATGCTTACTAAAAATGAATCCAAAACAGTAGAGAACTCCAACTAGCAGTAGTAATAATGATCAACAGTAGTAAAAATCAAACACTTCCCCTTGAGTGGTGCATGAACATCAAATGATTCTTCAAATCTGTAAGCTCCTTGTAATGATCACTTGTGAAGAAAACCATAAATAAAAAATTTGATTAAGAAGTAAAATAACCCAAACTTGTGTCTTATATCCTGCACTATAGATGACATTGAACGTATACCTATGTATAGGGAGACCGCAATCTCTTGACAATAATCACGGAGCACAATAACGTCACTCCTTTAAGTGTTATGTCAATTCTTCGTCACAATCATTGAAGCACGAACAAGTTATCTTAAAAGTAGGTATGATCCTTTTAAGATATGATAAAACACGTATCCAAGTAATTCCACTTCACCTTCAAATAAGTGATAAATTACCTCCTTCGTAATCAATTCTTCTAGTAAATCCAAATACGAGCTTTTTAACACTTTAAAGAACATCTTCCAATAACCTCTGTGTGAACCAATATCATGTGTGTGTCGCTAAAAATCCATAACAATCGTCATGCTTGACTTCCCCTCAAATCTGAATATCTTCGTTTAGCAGTACTTTCGAATAAGCAGCAGTACTTTGAATAAGAAGCAGTACTTTCGTACAAGAGCAGTACTTTCGTCAAGCAGCAGTACTTTGTGAAAGGGTAGCAGTACTTTGAAACCTCCAAGCAGTACTTTGCGTCCAAGCAGTAATTTGAACTTAGAGCAGTACTTTAATCCAAGCAAATCAATAGCCCAGTTTCACATATCAAAGTACATGTATTTGAGACCAACGCTTCGAGTCTCCAATAATATATCACCACTGACCCACATGCATCTCACCAGACTTCCCTTAAATCATATACTCGTAAGTCCCATCATAGTTGTGAGAAGCGAATTGTGAGTAGAAAACATATAAAAATCGAACAGTATAAGTATCCATGTGAATAACAACCATCTTCAATATTACTTTTGTAGCTCCCATCAAATTACTTTCAATGCACCGTCCATCTTGCAATTCGTATATCCCATCAATTTACTTTCATGAGGCCAAACAGAATTAAAATATCACAATAGCAACTGTTTCACGTGATCATACATATCCAATCAACATGTTGTAAATAACCAACCATTGTCCCATCGATTTAAAAAATATTACCAATCATGCGAATCAATAAATATGCATATGACCATGATAATTTTAACGAGATATGAATAATTACCCATTAATATTTGTAGACCGTCTTCAACAGTAAACGTAATCGATACCTTAAAAAAACATAATATTCGACTTTTAAAAACTCCTTCAGCAGCCATATTCGACAGCCTATATCTTTCACATAAAAGCTCAGATCGACGATCCCTTTGGTGGAAAGTTAGATTGTCATATAGAGAACATCCACCTAAAATTTCGTCCCGATCCAACGGTTAACGAAAAAGTTATGATCGTTTCAAAACAGTATTGTAGTAACCTTACGGAAATTTTCTGAATTCGAATTTTGTGATCTTTTTCTTCGAAAAACCTTGTAGATCCCCATATCAAGAGCTCCCTGCTCTGATACCAATTGATAAGATCGTTTATAAGCTCAGCTAGGGATCAATAACAAAGACTAATAACATGCACAGCGGAATAAACTAATCGATACTTTGTTATTGAACAAGGTTTTCGTCACCATAAACTAACTAACTAATAACCTAGGCGTATACAAGACTATACGCCTAGGACACACACACACACCTTTAAGTCGACTACATCTTGGAAGACTTATATTAAACCTACACTTATGTCCTCTTTATATACTAGAGGATTAGGGTTTACAAAATACTACAAAGGACTAATAAATAAAACTTCTTTTGCAAGCAAGTCCTTCCATCTTTTTGTAGGTTTCCTTCTTGTCGTATTAAGTCTCTCTTGTTTCATTCTTTTTGTCTTATCAACTCAAACGTATAATTCCCAACAAGGATTAAAATCTGTTAAATTTTGGAACGAAACTCTCATGGCCAAGCATATTTGGAATATAGTCAGTAGGAAGGAGTTAATATGGGTTAGGTGGGTGAATATTTATTGGCTTAAAGGTAGGAGTATGTGGGATGTTGAGCTGAATAGAGGATATTCATGGTGTTGGAAGCATTTGTTAGATTTAAGAGATAAAATCAGTAGGTTTGTTCAGGTAAAGATTGGAAATGGTAAAGAATGTAATGTTTGGTTTGATAAATGGCACCCTAATGGTCCGTTAAGTAAGTTAATTAGCCATAGAGTTTTGGAACAAGTTGATTTGAGCCTGAAGACTAAAGTGGTAGATATGATTCAAGACAATGAATGAACTTGGCCTATGGAGTGGGATGATAGGTTTAAAGAGGTCACTTGTGTTCCTGTGCCTAGTTTAGTTCATGATGTTGAGGATAAGACTGTTTGGGTGGATAAATTGGGAAATATTAAAGATTTTTCTGTTAAAGAGATTGGGGATGCTATGAGTATTGAGTATCCCAAGGTCATTTGGTATAAACATGTCTGGTTTAATCAATGTATTGCTAGGCGTGCTTTCATTTTGTGGGTGGCTATTAAGGGTAGATTAAAGACTCTGGATAGAATTTCTAAATGGATTGATGTGCAGAATATGACATGTCATTTATGTAATCAGTGTAATGAGTCTCACAGCCATTTGTTCTTCTCATGTCCTTATGCTAAAAATCTGTGGGAAATGTTGAAAACAATGGCCAGGCTTGATGATGTGTCTAATGATTGGGCAAGTATTATTTCTTTTATGTCTAATAAACCTGCTACTAATGCTATTTGGAGTATAATTCAGAGATTGGTTTGGGGAGCTTGTGTTTATTATATGTGGCAGGAAAGGAATTTTAGATGTTTTAAAAGAGAATTCAAAGATGAGGAGAAGTTGTTTAAAATTATTGTGGGGATGGTGAGAATGAAGCTGTTGGGTTTGGATATAAAGATGAATTCAAGTACTGTTGACGATGCCAGGATTTTGGATCTGCAACTGAATAGGAAAGCTTATTATAGAAGAATGGTGGAGGAGCTTCTAAAGGATAGTAGTTTTAATGGGTAGTGTTAAATCTATGTTCTGGTTTGGGTGGTGGTCTATTGGTACTGGATTATGGGCTTGTAATAGAATCTGGGATCCTTTGATTATGATTTTGGGTGGTACTAATGATGTTATTATGGTCTGGTCTAGTTGGTATTGGTGCAGGATTAGTATTATGCAGGTATGGAGAAATCCTGGATATTATGGTGGCATTGGTTGGTGGGGCTTTTTCCTGTTTTCAAACTCAAGTGGTAGATGCTTTGTTGTGGATTGTGTGCTCAAGCTTCTTGCTATCTTTGGGTTTGCTGATTGGGGAGGTCTAGGGGATGGTCACACTCTTTTTCCCACTCTTAGGTTTTTCCCTAGTGGTTTTTCTAGGAGTAGGTTTTTTAAAGAGGAGACATTCACTAGATTGCCACACTGGCAATCCTTTATGTTTGTGGTTTGGGATGCTTATTGTGTTGACAAGTCTGCTTTCTGCTCCCAAAGGATGGAAGTTATTGAATCATGCTTATGGCCTTGATGTTTTGGGTATGCCTTTTTTGGCTTTGTTATTTAGAGTTTTCAAGTCTATGTGGGAGGTAGTATATTGTGATGGATTAAGACAGTTAGGTTGGCCCCTTTCTTGTCTTATGGATTCAGAAGTGTACTGTTCTTTCTCATAGGCTTGTGCTCTTTGTTATCTTATTGTGTATTCTGTTTTCTTTGTTTGTTTTACTTGTATGTTGATTTTGTTATTAGTTATGGCCATGGGCATTTAGCCAAAACATGCTAGTTAGGGATGTGTCCTAACAGTTTATTATGTTTTGTGCTTGTTTTGTACTCTTTTCTCCTTTTGGAGTTCCTTTTCTTAATAATAATTTACCTTTAAGAAAAAAAATCATCAAAAACGCCCTACAAATGTATAGCTAAAAACGTGTTCAATGACACTTGATGGAGCGTTTTACTAGCCTCGGAATTTTACTATATTTTTGTATGATTGTCATTATATAAGTACTTTATAACATCTTGTAGGACCTTATAAATATCAACCTTATCACTTTACCAAGCAAACCCAACACGTATACCACGTTAACACAAACACAAACAAAGCTTAGAAATAAGATGAGAAAGATGGTGACTTGAATGATATAAAATCCGTGTATGATGTGAGACAAGATAAACACAAGATGTTGTATATTCAATAAAGAAAAACACACACACACACACTTTCAAGCACACCCCTTAAATGATCATTTGAGGGGTATTTATAGTACAAGTAACTTAAAACCTAAAAGGCTTTGCTTGGGCTTTTCGTGGGTTGGACATGGGCTTGGGATGCTTAAGCTTATACACGGCTTAGCATGCCTTAACATTTAACCAATTAGCTTAGCCCACTCCACGAGCCCGTTGACTATTCTATCACGATATCTAACACACGTTACAAAGTTCCTAATAGTGAATGACCATCACTTCTAATAAAACTATTAAGGCTAACAATCTCCCCCTAAGGGGTGGTCATTCAAAAGATGCTCCACTTGATTAGGTCTCTACTTTTCTTGAGCTAGGACTTTGTGTGTAGATATTGAATAGTCTTGATTCTTTGTTCCTTCATGCTTTGTGATCAGATAATGTGGTTGTCTGCCGTTGTCAACTTCGTTGGTTAGGTGTCTCCACGTCATTCTCCACTTCTTTCTCCACCATGCTCACACTTCTATTTGTCTTTTGGTTACCAATGATGTAGTTCTGGAGTCTTTAAACTTTGTAGATTCTTTGACATTGACGAAGAATCATCTCCTTTGATTATGATGAGAACTTTCATGTGTTTTTGGTATGAGCATGTGGCGAGTCTGCACGATCCATCCGCTCCAGAGCTTCCATAAGAAGAAAACATAAAACAGGTTAGTAATAAGCGGATTCCGGCACTTACAAGTTTGAATTTCGAGGGTGTTAACAGCATAGTGTGAAAACACGTCTCTAATTCTCACAAAGGCCGTTCCTGAACTGGAGTCCCACAAGTGAGATAACGCGATATACCGAAGTACATCTACAGTTCAGATGAGTCGCTGAGGTACACCGAAGCATCACCTCACGACTGTAGACCGTTTGAGACACACTAAGCGTAATCCACGGAGAATTACCGAAGTGACCTGCTGTCAGGGCTGCTTGATGTTGACCCTGGCAGGAGTTTCCATTCAATCACTGAAGAATCACAATTGTGAAACTTCTCATAAATGTTCTGGCAGATTGCTAAGACCTGTGTAGGACTCTAGAATATATCACTTGTGCCCTTAATGGTGAACAACAAGCGATGTCATGTCAAGTGTTCCTATGAGATCTTTTAATGAATCTCGTAGCTCTAGACTCAATTGTGCATTTTGGTTTTCCTGAGCGGAGACTAGGGAGAGGGTCTCCTTCTTCAATACCAACGATCTCTAAGAGAAAGTCAATAGGTTATGTAGGGTTCCCAGAGAGAATGAAACAAATCCCTTTTGAGAGGAATTGAGTGGCTAGAAGGTTTAGTGCAGTGCGTCACTGGGTCCATGACGTCTTTGTCTTCAATACCAGTGTCATCTAGTGACAACCAGTAGCATATGTATTGAACCCGGTTTCTGCCCTAAGGTTGAATATGGAGGGCTATTTCTTTTCACCCTTTTTTATTACATTTCTTTTTAATTCTTCAACCCCTTCTTTCTCCTTTCTCACATTACTCATTTTTTCAATCATTCCTAAGGACTTCTAATACTACACTATTGGTGATGTCCTTGGGTAGATCCCTCCGGCTCTGGCGGATCATAGGACGAATTTCCTATCCTTAGTCACCTTATAACTCCATGACTGTCCTATTGTTGCCATAAAACCATTTTTCTTGAAAATCTCTTAGAGTGTTTATGATAGAAAACATGTTTGAAACACTCCGTGAGTTTTATATTTTCAGAAACACTCCCCCTTCACATGTGCTCATAAGTTTTGACAGAAATCTGCACATAGAGGGTAGAGTTCGCACTTTTTGAATTGATCGACTTTAAATGAACTAGACCGATTCGAGACACGTTTACATCACTAGAGAACTAGCTTGAAATTATTACCCGTCCTGGTCAAGTCATAGAAAGTTTCTCGAGATGGTACATAATTCCTCGTCAATTCATTGGTTCCGTCTGAGTCGAGCTCATTTGAGAATCAAACCAAGATCATTAAACATTTTTGATCACATTTTAATCACGTCTCCTCCCCCTCAAAAATAGCATATTCGTGATATTTTTGATATCAACGGATTAAACAACATTTTAGAATCATTTTGGGGAGACAAACGGATTTGATTTAAGCATGAATTTGGAACATTTTTGTTTTATACTCCCCCTTTAATAAAGCATATTCAATTAAAGGGTTTTAGAGGGAGTTATCTTGAGCACAAAGTATTTTGAAAGATTTTGAAAATCTTTTTGAGCAATCTTGAAAAAGTGCTCAAGATGATGATGATTTATCACCAGTTTTAAATGTAGTGCACTGAAACGTACACCTCATTTTTCGATCAAAGCACGAGTTTTGATTTGAAAGTAATCAAAAGTCATCATTTCGGTCCGGGTTTCGTACTGATGTATACGAAAGCCATTATTGAAGAAATTTTGAGAAACGACATGTTTTAGAAAACAATTAAAGAACTCTCGCTCAAGCATCTGTACATGCCCGTATCATTGTTGAATGACATTTCTAGAAACGTACAGAATATCGATTATACAAGAGACATGTCGTAGAAGAATATTTTTGGATTTTTGATTTTCTATTGTTTTTGTATTTTTGAAAGTTTTATATTTTTATATTTTGCTTTTGTTGGTTTTTCAAATTTTGTATTTTGTTTTTCAAAAATATTTACAGCGAAGCTTTTTGGAAAAACATTTTCAAGAAGATTCGAGAAGACGTTCTAACTCCTCAGGGGTTAGGCTTCGCATTCCAATTCGTCGAACTAAATACTCAAACCTTTCTTTTGGAAGGGCTTTTGTTAATAGATCGGCGAGTTGGTAATCAGTCTTCACAAAGAATAATTCAACAGTACCATTTTCGACGTACTCTTTGATGAAATGATAGCGGACTCGGATATGCTTAGTCTTTGAGTGATGAACAGGATTGCATGATATGGCTATGGCACTTTTCGAGTCACAATACATAGGTATTTTATCGAAAGTAAAGCCATAATCTGTGAGTTGTGTTCTCATCCATAGAACTTGAGCACAACACGCAGATAGAGACACATACTCAGCTTCAGCGGTTGAAAGTGCAGTGCAATCTTGTTTCTTTGACGACCAGCTTACTAGCTTTTCACCCAAAAATTGTGCTCCTCCGGATGTACTTTTTGCTGTAACTTGATCACCTGTGTGGTCCGCATCTGAAAACGCAATTAGATCAAATCCGGATTCCTTCGGATACCAAAGTCCCATGTGAATGGATGTCTTCAGGTACCGAAAGATCCGTTTAACCTCTTTGAGGTGCAGTTCGGTAGGCTTAGCCTGAAACCGTGCTAATAAGCAAACAGCAAAATGAATATCTGGTCGACTAGCAGTAAGATACATGAGAACCAATCATGCTCCGATATTTCTTCGGATCAATAGGTTTCCAAACAAATCGGCTCCAATTTTTGGTGATGTTACCATTGGTGTTCCGACCGAGTCACAATTATCCATACCATGATTTTTCAAAATCTCAGTTGTGTATTTAGCTTGATTTATAAAAATTCCACGAGGGGACTGATGTATTTGTAAACCAAGAAAGAATTTTAGTTCCCCCATCATGGACATTTCAAATTTGCTTTTCATGAGATTTTCAAAATGTTTTGAAAGTTTCGGATTAGTGGACCCAAAAATGATGTCGTCCACATAAATCTGAACAATCAAAATGTCGTTTTTGCATTTTTGTGTAAACAAGGTAGGATCAACTGTTCCTTTGGTGAAATTTTTTTGGATCAGGAAAGAGGACAGTTCGTCATACCACGCTCTCGGAGCTTGTTTTAAACCATAGATTGCCTTTTTGAGTTTGTAGACGTAGTCTGGATATTCCATGTCTATGAAGCCTTCTGGCTGACTCACATACACTTCTTCTTTCAGAGTTCCATTCAAGAACGCGGTCTTAATGTCCATCTGATAAACCGTGATGTTTTTGTGAGCTGCATAGGCCAAGAATATCCTGACTGCTTCAAGTCTAGCTACCGGCGCGAATGACTCTTCAAAGTCTATCCCTTCCTCTTGTCTGTATCCTTTGGCCACAAGACGAGCTTTGTTGCGAATTACAGTCATCTCTTGATAAGGTTTTAAAAGGTACCTTTTTGAGGGGTCATTTAAGCCCTTATTCGATCACTTTTGTATCCGTTATTACTTAATATCGTTCCTTTTCACTTTTTAGGTCTCTTGAAGGCAAAATGCTGGAATGGCACTTATTTGGATGAAAAGGCGCGAATATACGAAGAAAATGGCCAAAGTCAGAATCGAGACACTCAAAGCTGCTGAAACAAAAGGCGACGGCGTCACTGCATATCTGCGTCGCCGTCGGGAAGGAATTTTGCGACGGTTCAGAAGCGAAATTGCATGTTTTCAAGGGACGGCGTCAGGTTATAAAGGAGTAGGCCGTCGCTACTCAGACGGCCTAGATGTAACCAAGACGGCGTCAGAAGCTGAAGGGGACGGCGTCACAGTCATAAGGTGACGCCGTCGCAAGGTTTACGTGGCCAAGACGAAACCCTAATGACGGCGACACGACGGCGTCACGAAACATAAGGTGACGCCGTCGCAGATGTAATCTTATATATAGAATCCGAATTTTTCAGTTTTAGGTGTGTAGTCTTTTGGAGTAAAACCTAAAACCGAACCAAGGCTTTCTTGTGCAGTATTTTAGGGTTCTAAACCCTATTTTACATCAAGATAAGTGTTTACTTCATTAATACAATTATGTCTTTGATTATTTGTGTGTATGCTTGCATGTTCTCCATGTCTGGCTAATTTATTTGTGTGTTTGCTTAGGGAATATGAAACTTAATTATTGAATATTGATTGGTTGATTCTTATCTTAGTGGATTAATGATCTAGTAGTGCAATAGGTCATCCGATGTGTACTTAATGCTTGATTTATCTTTGTGAACTTTGGAATATAATTATCTGAGTAATTGTAGGATAAAGCAATCAAAGATCGCCTTAGGTAGGAGTCTATAAATCACTAGAGGATTTGTAAACAAGACCCTTTTGGCAATTTCAAAGAGTTAGGGAAATACGCACACCCTACAACCTTAGACACACAACGCAACTAGGAATAAGGACGTGACAAATCAACCATCAATAGGAGATAATTAAGGAGTAGTAAAACCTAAGTAAACACATCTTTAAACTATCATACGAATACACATTAATTAGACATAGACTATCACAACCTTAGCTTAGATAATTAGATAATAGTAGAAGTAATCGGTAGCAATACCAAAACCCCTAAATCCAATACCCGAGATTCGTACCTTTCCATTTCCTTAAAAACATAAAAAGAAAAAAAATAATCTTCCTCAACCTCAACCTTAGCGTAGTAACTTCTTACTAGCATTCCTATTCCCCTAGAGAATGATATCAATACCCGTGGCTTACCCTAATTACTACACTACAACGATTAGGTGCACTGCCTAGGGTGTTATAAAACTTGCTCGAAGAAAAGGAAGTTTCCTTGACCCCGAACGACGCGTGTAGCGTTATCAAGTTTTTGGCGCCGCTGCCGGGGAATAGAATAGCTAGTTAGTAGTCCACCTCGTTTAGGTTTCCTTACTTGATTCCTATCAAGTAACTTTTTTTTTCTCATTTTTAGCTTTCTCGTAGTCTATCCCCCTTCTTAGTGACCTTTGTTCGTAACACCCATCACTTTTCATCATGGAAGGTGCTAACCAACCACCACTCATCAACCCACCACCAAATGACCCGCCAAGAGCCCGTACTCTTGGTGAATACTCGAGACCAAGCCACCTAGGCTATAGGAACACCATTGAGCTTCCCGACCAAGCCCAAACTACGGCCCTGCGATCCGACACCATCCAGTTGGTGCAAAACGGATGTGCATTCCATGGACTTCGTTCCGAAGATCCAAATCAGCATCTGAGGGATTTCCTCAAAATTGTCGATTCCATCGACCTTGATGCTACTACTCGGGAGACCACGCGTCTGCGTCTCTTCCAATTCTCTCTACGGGACCAAGCTAGTAATTGGCTTGAGCGACTTCCCGCCGGCTCCATCTCAAGTTGGGATGATCTTACCTCTCGCTTCCTTGCTCAATTTTTCCCACCGGGGAGAACCACTAAGCTTAGGAATGACATCTTGATGTTCCAACAACGTCAAGGTGAATCTCTATACGAAGCATGGACCCGATTCAAGGACTTACTACATAAAGTCCCTCATCACGGCATTGATCTTTGGCTCCAAGTCCAAATCTTTTATGATCATGTCAACTTCCCCACTAAGCGATCCATTGACCAAGCGGCCGGTGGAAAACTTAGTGATCTCACCGCGGAAGAATCATGGGAAATAATAGAGGACCTTGTCCTCTACGACAACGAAAGTTGGGATGACCCCCGTGAACTCCCCAAAACCGTCAAGGCAATCTCCTTGCCTTCCATCACTCACGACCCTCCGACCGTAGGATGATCGAACTTGAAGATCAAGTCAAATTCCTCATGAGTTCCTACGAGAATCCTAAGTCCTCACACCATATGAACAAAGTTTCCTCCTCGTGCGAGCCGTTTTGTGATCCTCATAACACACGCACTAGCACCCGATCCCCCGAACATGCCTCCGTTGACTATGCATCCTCGCGTATTAATGGAACGGGAGGAAGATTCCCTACAATACCCGGACCTAGGAATTTCAATGAAACCCGTGAGGCATGGAAAAGCAAGCCCGACTTTCACTGGGAACAAACCAAAGAATTCACCTCCAACGATTTCTCGCGGCCCCCACCTAACGGTCCTAACCAACAAAGTATCGAAGGGATGTTGCAAAACATAGTTGCATCCCAAGAAACCCAAATGGCTAAGCTCTCGGACCACTTTAACCATCAACAAGCCGAGATGGATAGGAAAATAGACAACCTGTTGAAAGCCATAAATAGTGATAGGAAGGTCAATGCTATCTCGACTCCCGAGCCTCCAGGTGTAGAAATTAAGGATCCAAGCAAGCTTATTAAGCACGTCCAATTCGTCAATGCTATCGCCTTAGTGGAACCGGATGAAACAGATGACGAAGAAGACCAAACATTTGTTGATGATGAAACATCCGAGGAAGAAGATAAAGTAAACAATGACTATTTTAACAAATTTCCTACGGAAGAGGAACTATCCCGCCACCCTCACTTAGTGCGTGACCTCCGTCACATGTATGTTAGGAAAAGCCCTAGGATCAAGTTTGGGAACCCTTGGAATCTTAACATACCATGTTGCATAGGACACCTTTTTGTAGCAAAGGCTTACATTGATCGCAAATCCCCAATTAACATAATGACTAGCACCTATTACAATTGGATAATGAAGAAGCCTATCCCAACTAGGCAAGACCCCGATAGTCCTAGTGATAAGTGTAATTTTCTTGGTAGAGTTAAGGGATTGCCCGTTTATGTAGGTAGTTTCACGTTTCCTACGGACTTCATAATTGTGGATGATATTAGCACTGCCATAGACCCTAGCTTGTCCCACGTTATTCTAGGAAAACCTTTCATAGAAAGCACCGGGATGACCTATGACCCCTCGTTAGGAGTAGTGCGATTCAAGGATGAGACCGACGACATAGCTTATCAAATGCCATTTAAGATTGAGAAGTTTTCATCACTCTCTAATGATGAAAAGGAACTTAAGTTGTCGGTCTATTATAGAAATGATGAGGATAGGGAAAAGGGAGTAGATTATGTTATGGCTAAGATTTTCGGGTTCTATAAAGATTGTTTGAACTTAGGACCGAAATATAGGACTGAGTGGGGAGAGGACGAACTCTTAGAGAGGAGCATCATAGGACACTTCTACAACATGGAATCCCCCGATAGAGACCGTCAAGAGGGCGGTGATGCAAAAACGTAGGAGTAGGACTACGAGTCTAGCTACAAGACTCTTAAATAAAGAAAAGCGCTTCGTGGGAGGCAACCCATGCTTAATTGTTTGCTTGTTAGTGTCATATATCTTTTATTATTTGTTTATCCTCATGTTTAATTTTGTAAAAATGCTTTATTTTGTTTTTAACCTCGTCTTAATTGCATATAAAGGAATTTTACATAAGGGATAAGTGTAGGGAGGATTACACACGTTTCCAAAAGAAACGTAAACATGAGAATGACAATTAACTAAAAGATATATATATATATATGTTTGTTCGAGTCAAATGCTTGTATCGAGTCATAATGGATGTTTTTGCAGAAACTTTTCCAGATTCTAAAGATGTAAATTTTCCAGAATTTTTTTCCAGAAAATCGCAGACCAGTTTTTGTCAGGATAACCTGACGGCGTCAGGATTGCAACCTGACGGCGTCAGGAAGGAGTAAAAACATCAGCTTACTTTTTCTCGTTTTCTGAGCTACTTGAAAAATTTTGGAATTTTCCAGATCTTAATTTTCTAAAAATTCTGTAAACATCCATTCCACAAGCATTATATCCTAGTTTAAATCGAGTCCTATGTATATTATTACCGCCGATTTTACGCGAAGGTTTCGTTTGTTTTCTTCAAGTGTGCAGGTTTAATTTATCAAGAAGAAGTTACATAAGATTGGAAGGAGCTTTTCACGCATAAATTCTTCTTGGAAAGGATTTAACCACTACTTCACACACGGATCCTACCGAGCTAATCAGGGGAGTACTAGTTTCTTTCGTTTTTAATTACCTACCATTATCATAACTTTGATACTTTCGGGGAACATTGGGGACAATGTTCAGTTTAAGTGTAGGGAGGGAAAATAAAACGGGAACTTTGAAACTATGCTTATCCTTGACTATTTGCTTTGTCCAAGTGTATTTGTGTAATAAACCATGAGAAAATGTTGGTTAGGGTAATTTTGGCCAAATTTAAAATTTTTTCATGACATATAGGAGTGGGCCATTAGTCTTAACAAAAGCGTCTCACGGATAGGAAGTTGCATGACTAGCACAAAAACCCTTTACCACCCAAATTCCACCAAAATGTGAGGATCGCCCTTAGATTAGTAGGAATTAAAGCATTCATCTTTAATGCTTAGAGTGTGAACCGGTAGTATATTAGATTCTAGAACTTGTTTTGTGATGCATTCCGAGATCGCTAGTGAGACTACACTTGTGTAGTTAGGAATAACTAAATGATAAGAGGCATTAGGATAAACCCTTGTTTGATACCCGTAATATAATTACTTCTTCCACCTCGGTTGAGTAATTCCCCCACACCCTTTGCGTTGTACTCATTTTTAGTACACGATACCCCTAGTTAACCCCTCAGAGCCTATCCTTTTCGCGGTTCTCGTGATGTTTCGGTTTTTCCGGAATATCAATGAAGAGCATTGTTTACACCCCACCCCCAAATATACACCCAAATCGCCTTAGCCTACCCTTTATGCACTCACTTTTAGTGCAAATTTTTGTTATCACCCAAAACCCTTAGTTCAATTATCTGGTTGCTTGCATGAGTTGCTAAGTCGAGTCATATCCTTTGTATACAGTTTTGGGACGATTGGGATTCATGGGAAAAGTTAAAGTTTATGAAATATAGGGAAGAGATTCAAATTCCCTTTGTTTGCGTAATAATGTACCCCAAGTGTTTTGATCTTTTCAATTCGGGTCAAATTAGTGTTAGAGTAATAAAAAACTCAAGTGTAGGGATGTGCTATAAATCCCTATCATTTTGATGTACCGTAGAGGATGGTAGAGTAAAAGTGTATGCAAAAAAAAAAAAAAAAAAATCGAAAAACAAAAAAAAAAAAAAAAAAAAAAAAAATTAAAAAAAAAAAAAAAAAAAAAAAAAAAAAAAAAAAAAAACATACGGGCTACCATCCTACATCTATCTTTTAAGTTTATGTATGTTTATTTTCGTTGCCTAGAGTTTTAGAGTGTCGAGTCTTGGCTTAGCAACGCCATTCTTCGTATACTTGCAACATAGAGATTTTTGACTATCCACCACTAAATAGCCTATCCCACCAAACCCTTCATTTCCCTACCGTAAGCCTAACGTTACAACCCTTTAAAAGACCTCTTTGATAGTCTTTCCTAGGTGCTTACGCCAAAGCGACGGAGGTTTGATCTATTCTCAAGCCTATGGTAATCTATGTACTAGGACCGGTTAATGAGTGTTTATCTTCCATTTCCTATTTGTTATATTTCATATATACACCCGAGAGAGATGTATGCTACTTTAGCTTTGTTTGTTAGAGTGTTAATCCTATGTGTGAGGGTAGTATATTGTGATGGATTAAGACAGTTAGGTTGGCACCTTTCTGTTTTATGGATTCAGAAGTATACTGTTCTTCTCATGGGGTTATACTCTATGATATCTTATTTGTTATTTGTTTTGGTTATTTGTTTTTTGTATGGTGGTTTTGTTATTAGTTATGGCCATGTGTATTTTAGCCAAAACATGCTAGTTAGGGATGTGTCCTAACAGTGGTATTTGTTTTGTGCTTGTTTTGTACTTTTTCTCCTTTGGAGTTCCTTTTCTTAATAATAATTTACCTTTAAGAAAAAAATCATCGAAAACGCACACACTTTCTCTCTCTAAAAACCTTAAGCAATTACAATACTAAATTTTAAATTTTTAATATGAGGAAAACAAGAATCATGTGTTTGAGATTTTTTAATTATTTGATTAGGAACAAGGGTAAAAAGGTAATCCGACTTTTAGATTAGCATTTGAATAATAGGTAAAAATATCAAAATTGATTAAGTTGTAATTTTGGATATATTTGAGTATTTTTAAGTTTTTAGAAGAATATTAAGGTATTTTTTATTTTTATAAGGATATTTGATGTAATTATCAAGTTTTCTAAGGATATAGATATGACTTGTGAATTAAAACTAAGAAGTGAGAGATTCATTCTTACATTATAAGTATTATAGATATGAGAAAAGTTCTTTACGGAACACAAGTTATCTAAAGATCAAACTATTTGATCTCAACCACTCATCCCACCTCAATCCAATGGTTCACATTAATTAACATTTTAATTTAATTATTTACTTAGGGGCATTTTTTTAATTAATATTATTTTTATTAAAGATGTTTAATAAGAAAAGCTTAAATATTTCTTGTTTTATAAAAATTGATTACGAAATTCGTGTTTATATACTTATATTAAAAAAATAAAAAATACGCATGTACTTGTGAGTTATTTATCCATAATTGTGGACTAAACTGCAAAAAAGAAAAAGAAAAAAAAGCGGACCTCTACAACCCATGTACTTGTGAGTTATTATTCACCTGATCTGTTAATTCGATGTGCTTATGTTAATCTGTAATTCGTTGTGCTTATTGTTATATTTTAGTTAATTATTAAGTTTGATTTCGATTTAAATATCAATATGTTTAATTTATAGATAATAATTATTAAGTTTGAGTTCGATTTGAATATCCGTTTGTTGTTTTGCTTACATTGGATAATTAAAAACAATATCACTAAATTACTGATGACGTATAGTCCATATCCGGGTCGTGGATCCGACTAAGTCCAATACTAGCTTGGCCCGGTACGAACTGGGCTAAGCAGACTTAACGTTTGGGCTCATGAAGGCCCAAGCCGGATCTATTGATAGAATAGATATCTGATATCTTCTAAATGGGAAGATAATCATTCCCAACCGACTAAGGCGGGATACGCCGAAGGTTGAGGAACACGGAACCAACAAGGATTCCGTGCGTATATAAAGGGAATCACATCCCTCGTTTAAGGTACGATCTCAGAACCCTAATTCTCCTTAAACCCTAAACCGATTACTTACTCTCACGCCGGAGGATAATAGTGGGAGACAATCCCACGGTAAGCCTAACGGTGTCTTTTGTCTCTTAGTGCGCAGGTCTTAAGCAACGATTCTCAATTGGTGCGGGAACCGGAGCTCCAAACAAGGAATGTCCAACTTTTGCATCAACAAGTGGCGCCATCCGTGGGACCATTCACTAAGAACCAAGAACGAGGATGACAAAGCGATCGCAATCAGACTTTACTGGAAAGAAGGCGCACAGCGGGGCAACTCCCAAGCAGATCTATGGGACAACCAGTGCTGCTAAAAATCAGGGATCAGGCCAGGATTCGGCCTTCCCTCTGGTGGAACCACTCTCGGGGACAACCCAGGCAACAACCACTACCACCAGTGCCAGAGATCCGTTGCGCACTCCTTTTACTCCACTCCAATCGGTGCTAGAAGCTAACTTCACAAAAGCACCCGACGCACCCGACAAAAACAAGGGTGTGTTGATAGAAACGGATACCCCTGTCCTAGAGGGGGTCGTTCCGGAATTAGAGCCAAGTAGTTTTGTCTCTCAAAACTACGAAGCCCTAGCTATCCTCATGCAAGAGGAAGCAAAGAAAAGACCAGGTCGGAGTCTGCATGCTCGACTCGACTTTGGCCCGGAGTTTGAGAAATCTCCACCGCGCCGTCAGAAGGAGAAATGCGGTAGGGATAATCGCCGACCCCCAGTGTTCAATAGAATCGGAAGGAGACTCGAGGAAGATGACACATCTGACTCACAGCCTATTGACGAAAGTGAGGAAGATGAGAGGCGCACCAATGTCCACACTAGACTTGGTAGCCGCAGAGTACAAGATAGATTGGGGGAGCGATATTCCCCAAGTGAAAGTCCCCCAAGCACAAATTCTGAGGACAACCGGCGTAAACGCCGAAGGAGAGAGGAACTATCTTTTAGTAATTCCTCGGACAATGAGGACAGTGAGACTGGACATTGGAAATCCAGAAGAAAAAACCGTGACCAAGAAGAGGAGGATATGTCTCTCCCATGGCGCCGTCAGAAGGTAGACGCGTTCACTAGACGCATCAGTGATTTCTCGGAGAACAAAAAGAGGCGCATGCCTACTAATGTTAAAACCTATGATGGAGCAGGTGACCCTGATGATCACCTAAAAATTTTCGAATCAGCCGCAACCATTGAAAACTGGCCACAACCTGTATGGTGCCACATGTTCAATTCCACACTGGTGGGAAATGCGCGGAACTGGTTCAACAAGCTTCCACGCAGAAGCATCAATGGCTTTGAAGAGTTGAGGAAGGCATTCCGCCTAAACTTTACTCAACGAAAAAAGTGCGCTAAAAACCCCATTGAACTCGCTAGAGTCAAACAACGCCAAGGGAAATCCACAAGCGCTTTCATGGAGCGCTTCAAGGATGAGTGCATGCAAGTCAAAGCATGTCCCGAAGTACTCAAAATCTCAGGGTTCATGAATGGGATCAGCAACCCGGAACTTATTAAAAGATTGAATGACAGGATTCCCCAATCCTTCTATGAGGTTATGAAGCGTACACGGTCCTTTGTACAAGGAGAAGCCGCTGCGGCGGATAGCAAGAGAAGCTATCCAAACTACCGGTCACAGGAACAACCTGGGAGACAGTCCATAGACCGGAATAGTAACCGTAACAGGAACTATCGCAACCAAGGGAATGGACGCGACAATGACAAATATACCCCGCTTACCAAATCGCCAAAGGAAATACTGGCAACAGAGGGTGCTAACTTCCCGAGACCACCACAAATGAGCACTCCAGAGGATCGGCGTGTAGGGAGTGGATACTGTGATTACCATGCGCAGAAGGGCCACACCACTAACGAATGTGTCCAATTGCGCCAACTCATCGATAAGATGGTTAAAGAGGGTAGATTGGACCATCTGGTCAAGAATATCAAGGAGGGGAAGGACAAATAGAAGAGTGGCAATAAGAAAGAAACACTTAAAGATAAGCCCGACACCATTTACATGATACAATCATGGCAGCGGGTCACAAAGCAGAAGGTAAGCCAGGATTTTTCACGAGGAAAGGAAATCTCGTTCCCCACTTTAACTGCGAACAACGCAGTGGTGGAACCACTTACTATAGAGATAAGCGCGGGGGGTCACGACATCCACCGCATGTATGTTGATGGTGGAGCTTCTGCCGACATCATGTATGAGCACTGTTTCAAACGATTGCGTCCAGAAATACGCAGTCAGTTAATCCCGGTCAGAACAGCGTTGACTGGTTTTACTGGTGAGAAGATATGGCCTATGGGGCAAATACGATTACCTGTCAGCATTGGAAACGAAGAGCACTCCGCAACGGCCTGGATGGAATTCATGGTGATTAAATCTCCCTCGCCATACAATGGCATTATTGGGAGACCTGGTATATCAGCTATGCGAGCAGTGCCATCAACAGCGCATGGGATGCTTAAATTCCCAGTGGAAGGTGGTATTGTTACTCTTTACAATACCACTATACCACACAGAGAATGCAACACGATTTCATGCGAGACGACACCAACTCCAGCACAGCAGACAACCAGAGTTCCAAATCTGAAAGTAGCAATTCACCCCGAATACCCGGAACAGGAAATATCCGTCGGAGGTTCATTGTCGGACAACGGCAAAACAACGGTATGTGCACTCCTGCAGAAGAATTTGGATATTTTTGCATGGGAGCCTAAACACATGACAGGAGTACCACGCTCTGTCACAGAGCATAAACTGAGAATCCGACAGGGATACTCACCCGTACGCCAGAAGAAGCGGGGCCAAGCCCCGGAGCGAGCACAAGCAATCTTGGCAGAGGTACAAAAACTGGTAGAGGCAGGGATCATGCGGGAAGTTTACTACCATGATTGGCTTTCCAATCCAGTCATGGTAAAGAAGAGCGACGGCAGCTGGCGAATGTGTGTAGACTTCACCGACCTTAACAAAGCATGTCCACAAGACTGCTATCCTTTGCCAGAGATAGATTGGAAAATAGAATCTCTGTGCGGATATCCATTGAAATGCTTCCTCGACGCGTACAAGGGATATCATCAAATCCAAATGGCTAAGGAGGACGAGGAAAAAACGGCCTTTCATACAAGCCAAGGTGTTTACTGCTACGCAAAAATGCCCTTCGGCTTGAAAAATGCAGGCGCCACCTACCAGAGGTTAGTGGATAACGCTTTCGAAAAACAGGTGGGCCGCAACCTAGAGGTCTATGTTGATGACCTGGTCATAAAAAGCCATACCGAAGATGAGCTAGTGCGTGACATCGAGGAAACGTTCAAAACTCTAAGAGAGATCAATATGAAGCTGAATCCTAGGAAGTGTACCTTCGACGCTACTGAAGGCATGTTCCTTGGATACCTGATAGAACCCGACGACATAAAACCATGCTCAGAAAAGACAAAAGCGGTCATCGAACTTCCCTCAACGAGCACGTTGAAGGAAGTCCAATCTCTCAACGGAAAGTTGGCCGGCTTAAACAGGTTCTTATCCAAATCAGCAGAAAAATCACTACCTCTTTTCAAAACACTCAAGAAGTGTATAAAGAAAGGTGATTTCAGATGGACTAAGGAGGCAGAAGAGGCCTTCACTCAGCTTAAACAACATCTGGCAACGCTCCCAACACTTGTCGCACCCCGACCAGGGGAAGAGCTAATCATGTATTTGTCTGCGACTGAAGGCGCAGTCAGTGTAGTGTTGCTAACAGATAGGGACTCAGTACAAACTCCCATCTACTTCGTAAGCAAGGCACTCAAGAAGACAGAGATGAACTATAGTGCCATGGAAAAACTAGTTCTGGCGTTGGTATTTGCTGCTAAACGGCTGCGCAGGTACTTCCAAGCACACCTAATAGCAGTAATCACGGATCAACCGATCAAGCAGATCATCTCCAAACCTGACGCATCAGGTAGACTGCAGAAGTGGAGTGTATTGCTAGGTGAGCACAACATCTCGTACAGACCACGTACCGCAATCAAAGGACAGATTCTGGCGGACTTCATCATTGAAAAGCTAGACAGTGACGAGGTATCCACACCAATTAAGACCGAGCTGCAAGATCCATGGATCTTGTTTACAGATGGATCCTCATGCATCGATGGCTCAGGAGCGGGCCTCATTCTCACAAATCCAGAGGGAATGGAGTTCACTTACGCACTGCGTTTTGAATTCACAGCAACAAATAATGAGGCAGAGTACGAAGCCCTGCTCGCTGGACTATGCATTGCAGCTCGAATGGGTGTACGTAACCTAGAGGCAAATGTGGATTCCCGCCTAGTGGCCAACCACGTGTTGGGTGAATACGTGGCCAAAGAAGATAATATGATTCAGTACCTTGATAAAACTAAGACGCTGATAAAAAGCTTTGATAGGTTCACTATAAAGCAAGTTCCTAGAGGGGAAAACCGCAAGGCGGATGCACTGAGCAAGATTGCCTCGACAAGCTTTGCACACCTATCAAAGCAAGTGCTGGTGGAAACACTAAAAAGCAAGTCAATTTCGGAGATGGATATCTCCACGATAATAGAGGAGGAAGGTCCTACATGGATGACACCGATAACGGACTTCCTGAGCAAGGGAACATTACCCCAAGAGCAGAAGGAAGCTCGCAGGATACGGCGCACAGCGCAAAGATTCGAACTGCGAGACAACATATTGTACCGACGTTCCTTCTTGCAGCCATGGCTCCGTTGTGTTGGCCCTTTACAAGCAAATTACGTACTGCGAGAAATCCATGAAGGTTCATGCAGTATGCATTCAGGACCACGGTCCGTTGTGGCACGCGCCATGCGATCAGGATACTACTAGCCGACCATGCACCGTGATGCGCGGGACTTAATAAGGAAGTGCAACGATTGCCAAGTTCATAGACCCGTCCCACGCCAACCACAGCACGAGCTAACCCCAATAACTTCACCATGGCCATTCTACAAGTGGGGTGTTGACATCGCGGGCCCTTTTCCTATAGCAGCGGGTGGACTAAAATTTCTCATAGTCGCCATAGACTACTTTACCAAATGGATCGAAGCGAAGGCAGTGGTAACAATCACTGGCAACCAGGTGAAGCGCTTCGTATGGGAAAACATTGTATGCCACTTCGGCCTCCCTGGGGAAATCATCTCGGACAACGGGAAACAATTCTGTGATAACCCTTTCAGGGACTGGTGCGAGAAGCTTAACATAACACAACACTTTGCGTCAGTTAAGCATCCACAAACCAACAGCCTAGTGGAACGAGCGAATCGAAGCTTGGGGGAAGGAATTAAGGCACGCCTAGAAAAGCACAAAGGAAGATGGGTAGAAGAGCTATCACATGTCTTGTGGGCGCACCGCACCTCAATCAAGACCAGCACTGGCGACACTCCCTTTTCTCTAGTCTACGGGACAGAAGCCGTCATACCAGCCGAGATCGGTATGCCAACCATCCGCACTGCTGAAATAAACGTGGCAACTAATGACGACGATCGGCGTATTGACCTAGATCTGCTGGAAGAAAGGCGTGAACGCGCAGCTATACGTGAAGAAAAATCGAAGTCAAGAATGAAGGGATACTATGACGCTAAGGTAAGAGGTGTCTCATTCAGACCAGGTGACTTCGTCTATCGTGCTAATGATGCAAGCCACGCAGAAGACACAGGTAAGCTTGGACCGAAGTGGGAGGGACCCTATGAGGTTACTGAAGCACTAGGAATAGGCGCGTACAAGCTACGGGGCTTGGATGGTCGTGAATTGCCACGCACATGGAACATCTGCAACCTCAAGAGATGCTACCTATAGGAATGGCTACGGCCAAGCGCACAAACGCTCAGGCATTTTACTAAAGTACTCAATAGACAACTATGTATTTTCTTTTATTATTTCATTAGTATCATGTTTTTATTTTCTCACAAACACTTGCAAGTATTAATAAAACGTTGCGGTTTCTAGCTAACTCTGTGACACATTTCAATTTGTTACTTCCATATACTGTATGTCTTAACAACTTTTTTATTTTCGCCTACATGGCGTGCATGCAATATATACACCCACGATGGTACAAGGATAAGTTAACCTAATAAACAACTTGTTGAGTAAGAGGGTTGCAAACCCATCAGTGCCGGATCATGTATCCTTGTTAAACACCTTGTTCTCAAGACGTTGGAATAAGCTTTGTGCGCACCCTACGACGGATGCGCAAAACGCACATGTGCACGTTTAACAACTTTGGAACCAAGACACTTGATTCCTTAATTTGGTATTTACAGTACGCTGCATATCATTAACATACACGATTATGATACTTGACATTTTTTTAGGATCTTCATACATGATTATGGATTTCTTGTATTGTTCACACTTGCATATACAGGTAACAACAAATACTTCTTTTACGTAAAGACGAACAGATAAGTGTGTACATCACGAATATATGCACAAACACTTAACAAAAAGGAGATTTATTTCATAACTACGCGTTATTTCTCAAGGGTGGTTACAGCACAAGCGATACTCTAATAACTATGACTACGTTTCAAGGATGAACTACCCATGGGGCTAGTAGCATTCCCAACCCTATTCAGCTCCTGCAACAAATCCGCATCTCGACGAGCCACGGTGGCAACACTCACGGGCACCCCGTCATACCGAGGGAGGTGCGCCGCGCCAACACCACACATAACAGCCTTGCCCTTAATACCTTTCTTTTGAGCAAGCCTCGTCGCATGCGCTTCCAAAACTTCCTTTAAGGGGACCTTGATAACGCTACACGCGTCGTTCGGGGTCAAGGAAACTTCCTTTTCTACGAGCAAGTTTTATAACACCCTAGGCAGTGAACCTAATCGTTGTAGTGTAGTAATTAGGGTAAGCCACGGGTATTGATATCGTTCTCTAGGGGAATAGTGTCGTTAGGCTGAAGTGTATGTCGATTTAAGTCTAAAGGTGATGGGTGATTATTTTTTGTATTTTTATATTTTATGAAATGGAAAGGTACAAATCTCGGGGTTTGGATTTGGGGGTTGGTATTTCTACCGATTATTCTACTTATCTAATTAACTAAGCTAAGGATAGTCTATGTCTATTGTTGTGTGCTCGTATGATGATTTAAAGATGTGTTTACTTAGGTTATACTACTCCTTAATTATCTCCTATTGATGGTTGAGTTGTCACGTCCTTATTCTTAGTTGCGTTGTGTGTCTAAAGTTGTAGGGTATGCGTTTCTCCCTAACTCTTTGAACTTACCAAAGGGTCTCGTCTACAAACCCACTAGGGATGATAAACTCTTACTCTAAGGCACTCTTTGGATGGTTTAGCCTACAACTACTCAGGTAATCATATTCTAAGGTTCACAAAGATGAATCAAGCATTAAGTACACAACGAATGACCTATCGCATTACTAGATCATTAATCAACTGAGATAAGAAACAACCAATCAATATTCAATAATTAAGTTTCATACTTCCTAAGCAAACACACAAATAAATTAGCCGGACATGGAGAACATGCAAGCATACACACAATCAATTAAACATAGGATAGACATAATGATAAATTGAATATATGGATTAAGATATAATCAACAAACCATTACAAGATGTTTTTGGAGTGCTTGAAACCTTCAAAGTTACTGGAAAAACACCTATCTAAACCCTGGAATCGGAGTTAGGGTTTAGAGCCTACAAAAAGTGAAGTTATAATGTTATATTTATAGGCAGATTTTCTGTCGACTAAGAGTGACGGCGTCACACTTATAGAGTGACGGCGTCACGACCATTTTTTCAGTAGTTTGTAGATTTTCTCGTTCCGGTCGCGTGGGCTTTTGAACCACCTAAATCCGAGTTCGTATGCAAAAGTTATGGCCAAAACAATATCAACTACTTCGCGAGCATGCTGTGATAGTCTTGATCAGCTTGTGACGGCGCCATTAAGGTTTCGTCTTGGCCACGTTAACCTTGCGACGGTGTCACCTTATGTCCGTGACGCCGTCCTCTTCAGCTTCTGACGTCGTCTGGATTGCATCTAGGCCGTCTGAGTAGCGACGGCCTACTCTTTTACAACTAGACGTCGTCACTTGAAAATACGAGTTTTGGGTTCTGAACCGTCACAAAAATCCTCGGACGGCGTCGCAATTAGCACCTGACGCCGTCGCCTTCTATTTTCAGCAGCTGTGAGTGTCTCGATTTTGACTTTGGCCATTTTCTTCATATATTCGCGCCTTTTCGTCCAAATAAGTGCCATTCCAGCATTTTGCCTTCAAGAGACCTAAAAAGTGAAAAGGAACGATATTAAGCAATAACGGATACAAAAGTGATCAAATAAGGGCTAAAACGACCCCTCAAAATGGTACCTTTTAAAACCTTATCAAATATCCCTACACTTGTTATTTGCTTGTCCTCAAGCAAATGTGCTTTTAACCAATTAATTTATAAGTTAGGGGTCATGAAGCATTAATTCAAAATGGTCCACAACACATATAAGCCCCGCAAAAGTCATAACAAGCACGGAAATTACATTATAGCACCTCACATGGGGTGTTTGGATACTCACATCTTTCTCGGGTGTATATATGAAATATAACAAATAGGAAATGGAAGATAAACACTCATTAACCGGTCCTAGTACATAGATTACCATAGGCTTGAGAATAGATCAAACCTTCATCGCTTTGGCGTAAGCACCTAGGAAAGACTATCAAAGAGATCTTTTAAAGGGTTGTAATGTTAGGCTTACGGTAGGGAAGCAAGGGTTTGGTGGGATAGGCTATTTAGTGGTGGCAAGTCAAAAATCTCTATGTTAAATGCATATGAAGAATGGCGTTGCTAAGCCAAGACTCGACACTTTAAACTCTAGATAACTAAAATAATTAAACATAAATTTAAAGATAGATGTAGGATGGTAGCCCGTTTTTTTTTTTTTTTTTTACTCTATATTTTTTTTTTCTTTTTCTCTTTTTTCTATTTTTTTTTTCATACACTTTTACTCTACCATCCTCTACGGTAACATCAAAATAATAGGGATTTATAGGCACATCCCTACACTTGAGTTTTTATTACTCTAACACTAATTTGACCCGATTTGAAAAGATCAAAACACTTGGGGTACATTATTACGCAAATAAAGGGAATTTGAATTTTTAACGTTCCCTTCCCGTCATTTCATAAACTTTAACTTTTCCCATGAATCCCAATCGTCCCAAAACTGTATACAAAGGATATGACTCGACTTAGCAACTTATGCAAGCAACTAGATAATTGAACTAAGGGTTTAGGGTGATAACAAACATTTGCACTAAAAGTAAGTGCATAAGGGGTAGGCTAAGGCGATTTGGGTGTATATTTGGGGGTGGGGTGTAAACAATGCTCTTCATTGATATTCCGGAAAAACCGAAACATCACGAGAACCGCGAAAAGGATAGGCTCTGAGGGGTTAACTAGGGGTATCGTGTACTAAAGATGAGTACAACGCAAAGGTGTGGGGGAATTACTCAACCGATGTGGAAGAAGTAATTATATTACGGGTATCAAACAAGGGTTATCCTAATGCCTCT
The DNA here is from genome assembly GCA_019973895.1 of Chrysanthemum seticuspe. NCBI lineage: Eukaryota > Viridiplantae > Streptophyta > Magnoliopsida > Asterales > Asteraceae > Chrysanthemum > Chrysanthemum seticuspe. The sequence goes on along the minus strand of BPTQ01000003.1, from coordinate 245,069,210 downwards.
TATCATTTAGTTATTCCTAACTACACAAGTGTAGCCTCACTTGCGATCTCGGAATGCATCACAAAACAAGTTCTAGAATCTAATATACTACCGGTTCACACTCTAAGCATTAAAGATGAATGCTTTAATTCCTACTAATCTAAGGGCGATCCTCACATTTTGGCTGGAATTTGGGTGGTAAAGGGTTTTGTGCTAGTCATGCAACTTCCTATCCATGAGATGCTTTTGTTAAGACTAATGGCCCACTCCTATATGTCATAAAAATTTTTAAATTTGGTGCCAAAATTACCCTAACCGACATTTTCTCATGGTTTATTACACAATCACATTTGGACAAAGCAAATAGTCAAGGATAAGCATAGTTTCAAAGTTCCCGTTTTATTTTCCCTCCCTACACTTAAACTGAACATTGTCCCCAATGTTCCCCGAAAGTATCAAAGTTATGATAAAAGAAGGTAATTAAAAACGAAAGAAACTAATACTCCCCTGATTAGCTCGGTAGGATCCGTGTAAAGTGGTGGTTAAATCCTTTCCAAGAAGAATTATTGCGTGAAAAGCTCCTTCCAATCTTGTGTAACTTCTTCTTGACAAACTAAACCTGCACACTTGAACAAAACAAACAACCCAACGCATCAAACCGAACAAAGAAAAATCACAACAAGATGTAATTCGAGACTTAAATAAGATATAATGCTTGTGGAATGAATGTTTGCAGATTTTCTAGAAAATTAAGACCTGGAAAATTCCCAAAATTTATAAGTTGCACAGAAAACGAGAAAAAGTTAGAAGCTGTTTCTGCTCCTCCTGACGTCGTCAGGTTGAGATCCTGACGCCGTCAGGTTATCCTGACAGAAACTGGTCTGCGATTTTCTGGAAAACATATTGGAACATTTTTATCTTTAAAATCTGGAAAAATTTCTTACAAAACATCCATTATGACTCGATACAAGCATTTGACTCGAACAAACACACATATATATCTTTTAAATATTTGTAATTCTCATGTTCACGTTTCTTTTGAAAACGTGTGTAATCCTCCCTACACTTATCCCTTATGTAAAATACCTTTATATGTAATTAAGACGAGGTTAAAGACAAAATAAAGCATTTTTACAAATTCAAACATGAGAATAAACAATTAATAAAAGATATACGACACACAAATGAAAATAAAAATCAAATACACATGGGTTGCCTCCCAAGAAGCGCTTGTTTTTGTTCGAGTCACGAGCCTGACTCTACCCTTATTTAACAGATAAAGGGTAAGTTTTCCCTACACTTAAGTTTAAGTGCGGGTGATAGTAGCGATACACACCCTTAGGGTGGAAATTTGCTACGTGAGGAGAGGGTGATGGGTGATTTATATGCTCAAAAGAGTGTGCTCCATTCATTATAACCTTACCTAAGTCTATTGGTGTAGCGGGTGAATCAAATCTCCCTCCTAAAAATGGATCATCTTCTATCAACTTCAAAAGATTCTTAGTTAAGGATCCATCTTGACCTAATAAACCCGGTTTAAACCCATAGTGTTTCTTGTTATCAACCATGAATGGGTGATATAAGTGTGTAAGGTCATGGGTTACTCCTATTTTAGCTTCCACTCTACATGGCCTAGAATTTTCCACCTTTATCAAGCAACTACCCGGACTATCTATTTTGATGGGTGGATTGGGGCCTAATTCAATTCCAAGATTCACATCTAAAGACGGAACATTGGGTAAGGTTTTTGGTTGAGGCTCCGGTTCATCAAAATTAGGAACTTCCCTAGGACTAAGAGAGAGGTCATGACAACAAGCATCTAAACCTACATTCTCTAGTGGCGTTTGGTCCAAAGGTTCTCTATCAATCGGGGCTCCTATAGTCTCTTCTACTTCTTCCGGGTAAGTTATAGGTGATGTGTATTCCTCAAGTGATGGTAGGGCTTGTGGGCTTGGAGTTTCCACCTTTTTCTCCATTATATCTAGACCTACCAAATGTTCATGTGTTTTAGTATGATCTGACCAAAATACACTCCTAAGCATCTCAAATCCTTCTTTAGCCATTTCAAATTCTTGGTCCGATTCATAAGAATTATTCTCAAAAATTTGATCATTATGTTCTATTTTCCTAAAGGATTCCTCACGCGTGTCATATGCTTTGAAATCTATCCCACGCATGCAACTAGGCAGTTCAACTATAACCATCTCACAATCTTGTTCGGGCTTAGGTTCCATGTTCTTAAAAACTAGGTCTTTTTGATCATGATGCCTAAGATCATTCAATTGATGGTTTATGCATAAGAGGCTTTTCTGAAAAATTCTCCAGATGGTGTCACTAAAAGGAGTTGATCCTGATAATGATTGTTGAATAGAAGCCACACAAGTACAAAATGTATCAAATCCATCCAACCTTACACCCATCTCCTTTTGGATATCTCTAAGTTCACTCACAAATTCATTAGAACAATTAAAACCAAACCAATCTGCGAAATTCAACTGTTCCTCATTTGTTAATGATGCAAATGCAATTTCACTTGCCATAGCGACAAATGAAAAGGGTTTTACGAACACAAACACGAAGAAGGGGGATAGACTACAAGGAAGCTAATAAAAAGAAAAAAAAAATAAAATAAAAATCTCACTTGATAGGAATCTTGTGAGTAGACCTAAACGAGATATAAATCAAGCCTAAACAATAACTATTCCCCGGCAGCGGCGCCAAAAACTTGATAACGCTACACGCGTCGTTCGGGGTCAAGGAAACTTCCTTTTCTACGAGCAAGTTTTATAACACCCTAGGCAGTGAACCTAATCGCTGTAGTGTAGTAATTAGGGTAAGCCACGGGTATTGATATCGTTCTCTAGGGGAATAGTGTTGTTAGGCTGAAGTGTATGTCGATTTAAGTCTAAAGGTGAGGGGTGATTATTTTTGTATTTTTATATTTTATGAAATGGAAAGGTACAAATCTCGGGGTTTGGATTTGGGGGTTGGTATTTCTACCGATTACTCTACTTATCTAATTAACTAAGCTAAGGATAGTCTATGTCTATTGTTGTGTGCTCGTATGATTGTTTAAAGATGTGTTTACTTAGGTTATACTACTCCTTAATTATCTCCTATTGATGGTTGAGTTGTCACGTCCTTATTCTTAGTTGCGTTGTGTGTCTAAAGTTGTAGGGTATGCGTTTCTCCCTAACTCTTTGAACTTACCAAAGGGTTTCGTCTACAAACCCACTAGGGATGATAAACTCTTACTCTAAGGCACTCTTTGGATGGTTTAGCCTACAACTACTCAGGTAATCATATTCTAAGGTTTACAAAGATGAATCAAGCATTAAGTACACAACGAATGACCTATCGCATTACTAGATCATTAATCAACTGAGATAAGAAACAACCAATCAATATTCAATAATTAAGTTTCATACTTCCTAAGCAAACACACAAATAAATTAGCCGGACATGGAGAACATGCAAGCATACACACAATCAATTAAACATAGGATAGACATAATGATAAATTGAATATATGGATTAAGATATAATCAACAAACCATTACAAGATGTTTTTGGAGTGCTTGAAACCTTCAAAGTTACTGGAAAAATACCTATCTAAACCCTGGAATCGGAGTTAGGGTTTAGAGCCTACAAAAAGTGAAGTTATAATGTTATATTTATAGGCAGATTTTCTGTCGGCAAAGAGTGATGGCGTCACGACCATTTTTTCAGCAATTTGTAGATTTTCTCGTTCCGGTCGCGTGGGCTTTTGAACCACCTAAATCCGAGTTCGTATGCAAAAGTTATGGCCAAAACAATATCAACTACTTCGCGCGCATGCTGTGATAGTCATGATCAGCTTGTGACGGCGTCATTAAGGTTTCGTCTTGGCCACGTTAACCTTGCGACGGCGTCACCTTATGTCCGTGACGCCGTGCTCTTCAGCTTCTGACGTCGTCTGGATTGCATCTAGGCCGTCTGAGTAGCGACGGCCTACTCTTTTACAACTAGACGTCGTCACTTGAAAATACAAGTTTTGGGTTCTGAACCGTCACAAAAATCCTCGGACGGCGTCGCAATTAGCACCTGACGTCGTCGCCTTCTATTTTCAGCAGCTCTGAGTGTCTCGATTTTGACTTTGGCCATTTTCTTCATATATTCGCGCCTTTTCGTCCAAATAAGTGCCATTCCAGCATTTTGCCTTCAAGAGACCTAAAAAGTGAAAAGGAACGATATTAAGCAATAACGGATACAAAAGTGATCAAATAAGGGCTAAAATGACCCCTCAAAATGGTACCTTTTAAAACCTTATCAGACTTCCTTTTCCAAGACAAAGGGATTCAGGATATCCCTGGGGCGTGCGAATATAGGAACGTGCAGTTGGGATGTATCAGGTCTAAGATAATAGTCTGGCTGCGCAACGGCTTCCCCACCGAGATGACGGGTTAGAGTCAGACCTGCAAAAATTACATTTATCGGATAGTCCTGATCACGTTCCAGTTCAGCAATTTTGGGGAGTTCCAAATCCCTCATCTTCTTCATGGCAGCGACCAGATTATCATAAGCCTTCGCGTCATAATTAGGTACCTGCTCAACGGGTACCTTTAGAAGCTCAGCCTCTTGCAGCTTCTCAATGGCTTCTGACTTACCACGCTCCAGCGCACACTTCACTACATCCCCGAAGGAGTCAACAACCTCCTGCGACTCTAGGGTACTTAACGCTGCAAGACGGACCCCATGGCTTATGAGCCACCTGCGCTCAGCAATGGTTGATAGCAGTTGAGGATATAACTCCTCGTCGTACTCCAGGCTCAGTTTGCGCAACTTCTCCTCCTGAGTTTCCAGGGCACTTTTCACAGTAGTTCCAAAGTCTTCGATCTGGGAGGTCAGTGCGTCTTTACCATTCTCCAAATATTTTATAGCCCAATGGCAAGAAGACTTATAGCCCGCGGCCTCTGCACGCTCTTGATTTATTTGACACATCAGTGCCATTTTATCATCAGCGAGTTTTTTAGCATATGCCCCCAGATTCTCCGCTTCACCCCTAGCACTAGCCAATTGAGCCTCAAGCAGCGCAATTTGTTGGTCTTTTTCCGCACCTTGGCTAGCCTCGCCCGAGTACTTTACCTTTAGCCGCGTCGCAAGTGAGACCAGATCATCGACCAGTTGTTCCATGGGTGCATCCCCAGTGGTCTCAGGCTCCGCGCTTTGGCTCTTCAGCCCAGATGATTCAGCACGAATTGGACTTGATTGGGGGGGCGACTCTGCGGATTGTTCAAACGTACACACATGATGAGAAAATCACAGTTATTCAGTGATATCCAGATACATTTTGATACATACTCTTGCAAGGATACTTACGCAGGAATGGATGTGTCAGGTGATGGTGGGCGCGACGCAACATCACTAGAAGATGACTCCACACTAAAAATAACCGGGCGCTTCTTCCGAGAGGTGGCAGCGCCATCGCCGCTGCGCTTCCTTTTGCGCTCCAATTCTGGAGTCTCTTCTTCCTCTTCTATTTCTTCCACGTGCTCCGCCGCTATGGGCGCTGGTTGCACGGGAGATGTAGGTGCTGTTGTACTAGGCATACTCTGTAAGGGTGTTGCTTGGAGCGCCACGGATGAACTTTCCCCTGCCTCACCTAAGTCCAACGCTAAGGTACGCCCGGCAACCGCAACGAGCACGGGCTCTTCTCCTTCCTTCAGGGGTCGAGTTCCCACCTTGACATCCATAGGCTTTATCAGGTGCACAACGCTGAACAGGTCCATCTCTGCACAACAACAAAACAATACACACAGTTCATGACAAGTACGAAGAACAAACAGTGATTAACTTACAGTAATATAATTCAACGGGGTGCGAAAGCATGAGCACCCACCCTGACCATCAGCGTCTAAGAAGATAGGAACTTCTTCTGAGCTGCCAAAATAGTTGTGGCTAAGGCCAATATGCACCAAGAACTCCTCGGGGTAGGAGCTTATAGGGATGCGGTTCGCATTTATGGTTTCCACATCCTCTGCATTATATGATCCAGGGAGGGGGCGCTCATCCTTTGGCAGTGTCCCCTTAGCGTAAAAATCAAAATGAGACGAAAAACAAGTGTTGTCAATCCCGAAAAAGGTTTCCCTCCAATTTCTGAGCGCGTCTAACTTTTCCGTATAACATTGGAGTGACCCAGGACGCTTCACGAAGGAAACCCACTCGTTTGACCACGTGGTGTGGTAAAACGCCCGGAACAGGTGGATTGTGGGGTTAATGGCCAATAAGTGGCAGTTCACCTCGAAATTAATTAATTTTGCCGCACCTATACAGTGCAGCTGGGACAAGTGAATGCGGTAATAATTCAATACGTCACTCAAGAATAACGATAGGGGTATGCGCTGATTTGCGAATTCAAAGAATCGCGTGTATACCCCAATCTTCCCATCGGGGAAATCCGCTATTGATGCATTCGCAGCCGGAACATCCGGATGTACTGCGCTGGGGATATAATAATCCGATGCAAACTGTTGAAGCTCCTCTTCCGTTATGTCGGACATAAAATCCGATAATTCCTTAACCATGGTATTGTTATAATAAAAAGGTGCAGGCGCAGTTACCTAGAGGATATCTCAGTTGGAAGGCTTGGATGTGTTGGAAGCTTTGATACAGATGGAGAGTTTTTTTTTACTATGTGTTGAAACGGTGAAAATGAAGCGAAGGAGTTATATAATCTTCTTCTTCCACACGATGATCGACACGTGGATCCCACTAACCCTACATGTGTGGTGGGGATTGTTTGATGGGAGACGGGTGCAGTAACCTTTCCCCCGATTTACGAGATGCCTGTTTCCTTTTTTAGGGCTGGATACAATGTATCCTGAGAATATTTTCTTTAGCTTCTTGGCTACGCTTTGCTTATTTTTTTTAGTCTACGATACTTAGTCTAGCATCCGTAGTTACGCACTGCGCATACTAGACTGGGGGCACATGATGACGTATAGTCCATATCCGGGTCGTGGATCCGACTAAGTCCAATACTAGCTTGGCCCGGTACGAACTGGGCTAAGCAGACTTAACGTTTGGGCTCATGAAGGCCCAAGCCGGATCTATTGATAGAATAGATATCTGATATCTTCTAAATGGGAAGATAATCATTCCCAACCGACTAAGGCGGGATACGCCGAAGGTTGAGGAACACGGAACCAACAAGGATTCCGTGCGTATATAAAGGGAATCACATCCCTCGTTTAAGGTACGATCTCAGAACCCTAATTCTCCTTAAACCCTAAACCGATTACTTACTCTCACGCCGGAGGATAATCGTGGGAGACAATCCCACGGTAAGCCTAACGGTGTCTTTTGTCTCTTAGTGCGCATGTCTTAAGCAACGATTCTCAATTGGTGCGGGAACCGGAGCTCCAAACAAGGAACGTCCAACTTTTGCATCAACAATTACCTTATAAAATGCTTAGAGAACATTGAATCTGCAGATGCTTGCAAACGGTTTAGGTGCGTCTGAGTTTGTTTTGACTTTTTTTGTGTAGTTTTGGTTAACTTTTGATATAAATCTCATGCCAACACAACTCATAAGTAACTTATGATTTTTTGTGCAGTCTTGGTTATCTTTGGCCAGTTAGTGAATATTTACTTGCCAATTTATTTCACTTGGTCGGTTTGGGTTGTATTTTTTGTCTAACATGTAAAAAAATATGGCTAAAAAAGAAAGGGTGTTAAATGTGTTGGTTGGTTTAAGATTTTACCAATGAGAAAAATTCTTTACGGAACACAAGACCCATCCCACCTCAATCCAATGGTTCACATTAATTAACATTTTAATTTAATTATTTACTTAGGGGCATTTTTGTACTTTCACTATCTCTTACTAACTCATCTCACACCACCCCAAACGGTATGCATCTGATTTTTTCTTTATTGGTGGAAGGGTTGTTGAAACAGTTGTATGAGGATTTGAGAGGGATTGTGCTAAAGTGTTTTGCACTTGGGAATTTTCAGAGGGCGTTGATGTATATGATTAGTTTTCTTGTTGGTGCCAAAGGGTTGGTATATGAATGGGAGAGTTATTGAAATGACAAGTATTTTGGGTCCCTTTTTTCATGTTAGTTTTAAGGGTCAGCCAGATGTTGGGTGGGTGAGTTTTTAACAAGTTGTGATATTTTTTTGTATATTGCTGAAGTGATCAACAAAAATGCATCGATGGCTCATATTCAGGTAATAAGTTTATTAACTTAAGGATAGCAGTTGCTAGGCTTCTAGGCACTAATATGTTCTTTGTGAAATTTTATAATCTTGTGCTTGAATAAGTATATGGTATTTCTTCTATTGGAAGTCAATTTCTTGATAATTGATGTTGTTCATTTAGCCTTTTTTATTTCTATGTAAAATAGAACACTACATACAATAATTCATATTGAGATTTTCTAATAAACATCAACTAGAGTTGAAGAGAGTACTTATTTGCATCATTAATAAGAAAACAATATAAGAGTGACACTGTATGAAATGCTTGAAGTAGTTTGATTAGCTAATCATAGTGTATGATGCTTCTTATAAAATGTTAAGCCTGAATATTGGATATGTTTTCTTCATGTTGGAATTCGATTCCTTGACACTATCTAAGTATGTTATGGATTGTCACATGACATTAGAACATTGTATTTGATATGCTTCATATCAAAATGATTCATAAGAAAACATAAATTGGGCTTAAAGAAAGTACTTATTTGCGTATTATGTAAAAAAGTGCATACAAAACTGTATTTCCTGCCTGCTTAATTCTTTTATTTGCTTAATCAGTTATGTTCTTAAGCTCTTCCTATATAATTAATGTTCGATAATATGTGATTTATGATAGGTTGATCCAATTTCTTCTGCAAGTTCGGGCATGTTTGTGAACCTAGTGTTGTTATGGTTCGACTGTGCGAGCCATTCTTGGATGCAAATTCAACTAAGAAGGACAAACTTGATCCTAAATATGTATTTTACGGTTCTCGTTTTGATTTCAAGTAAGTTAGTTTGGCGACCTCAGTTTTATTTTCTTTTTTCCCTCCCCTAGTATCGATTAAATGTGATATGTTGCAATATGAATATCTTGTTGACTGATTCTTATCTCGATGCAGACAACTATGCATCTTCAGAGGAAGTTACTTCATCGTTGAGCAACAATAATCCAAGTGGGGAAAGATTCAGGCTTGTACCATGCTTAAATCACACATAATCAATCCTCTTGTTTTTATATGTTTTTTTCTTTATGTTTTTTTTACCAATTAACAATTAAATTTGGGACACTTTATCAATCATTGCACGCATCGGATAATTGTATTGTTTGCATCGCGTTGTTGTATTATATGCTTCGCAAATTGTACGATTAACCCATAAGAGGGTTTGTATAACATAACCTTTAAATCTAGAAGAGTGACACGACATTTCAATGTACAAGTAATTAAAGTAGATTATATATAAAATATACGGAGTAGTTATTTATACAGAATCCCATGGGATTTATACGGAATCCCATGAGATTTATACGGAATCCCATGGGATTTATACAAATCACAAGTGAATTTTTTACGAATCCCGTGGGATTTTTTTCTTGACGGAATTTTTGAAAGAAAAAGTTCGTCTTTTCACCAATCCCGTGGATTTTTTTACGAATCCCGTGAGGTTTTTCTGGACGGAAATTTTGAAAAAAAAAAATCGACTTTTTACGAATCCCGTGGGAGTTTTCTGGACGGAAATTTTGAAAAAAAAAGTTCGTCGAAAGTATATAAAAGTGCATATCTATAGAAAGATTATTTAATTCTCGTCGCGATGGTGTATTTTTCGTAGCTTGAAGATTTACCGTTTACAAGATATGCTTTTTTTAAAAAAAGGTGAAAAGTGGGTTTTTATATTAAATGAGCTAAAATGTCAATTTTGACCTCTCTTTGTTATTTTTGGCTTTATTTCAGCCATTAGATGAAAGATGGATGGATGGTTGAGATTGACTTATTTGTTCTTTAAAGGATACATGTTTTGCAAGGATGTCACCTCTTTTACCAATTTGATTCGTGCATATTACTTATTTATTATTTATAAGGCAGATGTGAAGATTTCGTTCAAACTAACTCATTTACAAAATACTCAAATATTCACAAGCTATTTGACATGCTCACTACTATTTATTAAAATGTTATTTAAGGATTGAGGTATAACTTGATTTAGGTCAACCTAACTTGAATCATACCAAAACTTGTATGTTCTGCCCACCTCTGATGTTATTGCAACACCAAGACACTCAACTATTATAAATGGCTACAAATGTGCTTAGCGTATACTGTACCCTGGGATAAGAGGAGTATATCTTGGACAAAAAATTTACTTAATGACAGAATGCAAATTGAGAGGATCGATCTTTAATTAATTAGAACTGGAATAATTTTAATATAAAATCTTAACACTTGCCAATTGCGTGTGAAGACTTAAAATAAAGAAACTGTTTGCGAAATAGGCATATATTATGTATAAAGAATTTTGTGATAAGGCAGCATGTTCATGATCAATGAGTTTACGAGGTTGCTCTTAAGCATGTAGTATATCTTAGAATTTAAACTACTCATTACCAAATTAGAAACCTATGTGATTAGCAGGTAAATGAAGGAGATAGCTCAAGGTTGAGTATGGATTGGAAATTGTAGTGCTTTATAAAAAAATTTGTTTTCTAACTGATGTTTAAACTTCCCTAAGAATTTTACTATCACAAAATGATTTATAAGTATACATGATAGATATTATATTACTTAACAAGGGAGTTTTTGTCATAGATTAAATTATACCAGTGTATTTAGTCGTTAAGTTATACTACTCCATGACAAACACCAAACGTCGATCATGATTCTAATATCTTATTTTCACTTTAATTTACGTCACACTTTATGTATGTGTGCATGTTTACCCATGTCTTTTTTGACATGTGGAAGTTTAATTGCTCATTTATTTTGCAGCTAAGGAACCTGGTATGGGCGACATCGAAACATGTTGTATATCTCATGTCAACTACCTACTCATGCATTAGTAATCATCATCACACACCTTGAAGGAATCACCAATGACAGGTATTCGAGTGAAGCTATGAAAGAAAGTATTGACGGAATCACGTTGAATATCAAACATTATCTCAGTTACTTAAAATTGCGATTAGTTGAAGTTTAGAACGTTCATGCCAATTTTAACAGAAAAAGGCCATCTTTTAGCCTTTGAGGCTAAATAAAACAGAGTTTTTTGATTCCTCACTAATCTGTGGTTAAGGTTTTGAAAGAGAGGAACTTGGTGCAATTACTTGATGATGATGTCAACTTTTACTAGAATGTATATGCTAAGTGGCCAAGCTTTTCCACATCAATTCTCATGCCAAATTCCCATATTTAGTCCTGCTAAAGAAAGATGCTGAGAAAGTTTACCCATCATGGTCAGTATCTTGACCCATTTATGAACTTATCATTATGTTGATGGTGGCATATCTGGTGGTTTTCTCCCATACCCATGTCAATTTATTTCATGGAAATTAAGTTACTGATGAAAGGGGTACTTAGTTTAGTTAATAAGTTACAAGATATTGAAAGTATAATAATTTGCTTACAAGATATGGAAATTAAGTTACTGATGAAAGGGGTACTTAGTTTAGTTTAGTTAGTTTAGTTAACAGAAAAATCCCTACGAGGTTTCCCCAACGACGATTCCCCAGCGACATGTCACTGGGGAAACGAATCCCCAGCGACAGGTCCCTTCGGAAAGACCCCAATTGTCGCTGGGGAAACTGATCGATGTTGTAGTGATACTGAAGTCAAGAAGACAACTACAAAGTCAACACGAACATCAGTTGCTATTAGGCAAGCTGAGAGAGCAGAAAGAGATGCAACACGTGCAACACTCCAAGCAACGATAGAAGGTTGATCATTGATTTTTTTTTTTTTTTTTTTTTTTTTTTTTTTTTTTTTTTTTTTTTTTTACCTTTTACTTACTTGAGGGTCAAATTGTGTTTAAAATTACATAATTAAAAGCTTAGAAACAGCCCCGTGCGTGCACGGGTATTATAACTAGTACATATATAATAAGTTTACATATACTAAGTGTTTAAAAAGAGAAAAGTGAGCTGATTTGGCTGGTTGTTTCAGGATTCTTGAGCACTAAATAAAACTAAGATGATAAACAATAAGCAGAGATACATACAGGGATTTTACAAATTAAAAGCATCAGCACATGCAAATCCTAATGACAAACACCAGTTAACTACATAAAAAAACAAGGACGAGATCCCTAGATCTATGTGTTTCCTGTTTGATTCTCCACAACACCTGCACCACCACAAACTACACATACACTACCTTTATACACTTTGGAAACAGATCCATCCAAACTCACATGTATCTTGAAAACAAACATGCACCACTTCAATTCCGTTTTGTTTTCTTCTTTGTCATCTGATCAATCACATGGCGTTTTCGCCATTCATGGATGTCACATTTATTCTATCTAGATATATATGTTCCTAGCTAGATGTATTGCAAACCAGCTTTGAATAAGGTTGACAAACTTTTGACAACGACCCTATATATATATGCTGATTCAAAGATCAGAGGATGACGCCCACTAGGAGATCGAGGAACAGAAGTAGTTGTATGTATGAGACTCTAGGAAGAGGTTAACTTGGTCATATCTCTAGTGGATCTGTTGTATTTCATGTGGCTCTTAACAAGCTGACCAGCTGATATTGCTGACATGAGAGATAACTCACCAGCAAGGACTGAGCCAGCTACTATTGTGGCCAACACCCTTGAGTTTGACCCTGGCTCATCTTTGCTAGCACCTTTGACACCTAATAGGTTTAAACATGCTGACTGTGATGCAAGTTGTGTACCCCCTCCAACTGTTCCAACCTGAACCAGAATCAATCAATATATATAAAATAAGTTTTCTAGCTTGTTCAATAAAAAATAAGTATGCTTAATATACAGACAAAAAATTTCAATTAAAGAGCAAAATTTTTAAAGGGATGTTTTGTTTATTCAAATACTACTGTAAGTTAACACTACTCACTACCTTTATGTGTTTCCTATTTGATTCTCCACAACACCACCACCACAAACTACACATACACTACCTTAAATGCACTAGTGAAATAGTAATTAAGAGGTTAACACTTAAGTGTTAAATAGAGAGACCCACGTGGTACATGGGCTTCATGTGTTATGTCTCTCCATTTCTATAAATTACTCCCAAAACTCTCATTCCTCCCCCACACCATCCTTTCATAATCTCCCAACTTTTTACAGTTTTTAGATCTAATCTTCGATCAAAATGGACGTTCGCCGGCGTCCGATTAATAAGCATCAGCCGATTAACCGATTCCTAAAACCCTCTAACGCCGGCGAACTTCTAAAACCACAAAACCAAGCAAAAGCCTCAGATGCACTCCCACTACCACTTTACCTAACAAATTGCCTTTTTTTCACTATGTTCTTCTCGGTTATGTACTTTTTACTTCACCGATGGCGTGACAAGATCCGTAATGGTGTCCCACTCCATGTTGTCACCTTGTCCGAGCTTGCAGCCTTGGTGTCCCTAGTTGCATCCGTTATTTACCTCCTAGGTTTCTTTGGTATAGATTTTGTCCAATCTATCATCCGTTCTTCACCAGATTCATGGGATATAGAAGATGATGATCAAACAGAACAACTCATGATTAATCAAGATAAGCCCATTAAACCATGTGGCCAAGCCTTAATTCCTCACATTATCCCTTCCATCGTGGTAGAAAAGAAGAAACCACCTCCATCTATCGAAGAGGATGAAGAGATGGTGAAAAAGGTGGTGGATGGTTTGATACCCTCGTACGCACTTGAGTCGAAGCTAGGAGACTGTAAACGTGCTGCAGGGATAAGACGTGTGGCCCTTGAACGGATCACGGGGAAATCTCTATCAGGATTGCCTCTAGAAGGGTTTGATTACGAGTCGATATTGGGACAGTGTTGTGAGATGCCAGTAGGGTATGTTCAAATACCGGTCGGGATTGCTGGGCCGTTGTTATTAAATGGCGCTGAGTTTAGTGTGCCAATGGCGACCACTGAAGGGTGTCTAGTTGCGAGTACAAATAGAGGGTGTAAGGCTATATATGTATCTGGTGGTGCCACTTGTATGTTGCTGAAAGATGGCATGACGAGAGCGCCTGTTGTCAGATTCGGTAGCGCTAAAAGAGCTGCCGAGTTGAAGATTTTCTTGGAGGATCCGTTGAATTTTGACACGCTCGCGGTTGTGTTTAACAGGTTAGTTTTCTTTCTTGTTTGAATCTAGCTATTATTACTTGAAATCCATATATAATTTGGTCGGAAGAATAAGAAAGTTGAAGAATTGGGTCAATTTTTATGAAAATCAGAGAGGACACATCTAGACATTTCAAACTCACTTTTTTTAAGAGAAGAAAAAGGTTAAAAAAAATATATGAATCATTGAATATTTTATGTTAAATTTTGACAGACGTCACAAGATTTACCTGGATGAGAATTAATATATTACGTTATGTTTAGAGATCATATAAGGAGTTTTGATAATCTTACGTTTAAGAAAGTGAAACATATTAAAACATGTATGGACCATAAACAGAAAAGAGTATGTTAGAAGGCCAAACAGCTTTACTGTTAAGAAAGTTTTCTCTAATCTTACCCTATTTAATTTGTGCAAGTATTCAATTTAAATCAAAACTATCATAGACTTTGTTTAATAATACAACAGGTTAAAAAGACATACAACAATTAAGAAAGGTGGGTTGGTAGGTGTGCACATGACCCAATGCGCGTTGGCAGTTGGCATCTGAATGTGTGATACAAATTCATTCTTCTTTAACTTTAATGCTCATTTTGTTTCTAGCTTACGTGTTATAAAAATAAATATGTACGAGCTATTTGTTTATATTTGTCTAGAAAAATAAAAGGAATCTGTTTCTTTGTAGATGACAATTGAACAAAAGTTTGAAATTTTGGTCAAAAGTTGATGGTTTGTATTTTGATATGTAGATAGATAAATGATATATGTTAGCGTTGATGTTGCTTTCATTGTCATTTTTTTTATTAACTTTATACTACTACTCGTATTAGAGCATCAGGTATCATAACAAGGGTTAGCTTCGTCGTCGTGCCATATCAGCGCCACATCAGCATCCCATTTTTCCACAACTAACCACAACAAACCCCCTCCTCACTCATAACAAACCTCAACCTCTTCATTTGGGCCCACCACTACGACTTTATTTTTTTTATTCAATTTCATTTCCAAATATACTAAATTTATTTCATTCAAATTAAAACTACAATACATAACAAAAAAAAAAAAAAAACAATAAAACGATACGAAAAAAAAAAAAAAAAAAAAAACGACACGGGTAAAAAAAATACAACACGTACTAATAATACGTAACCTAGTCATCTCTCATATTGTTGGTTAAGAAAGATTTCTTGTGGAGACGGGTTGGAATTGGTCGAAGAGGGGGTAGACGGGTTTGAAGAACCCCGTACTGTTGTGGGTTTGAGTTAAGTAGATTTGTGAAGTATCCTCCGTCATTTGGGTTTTGAGACATTATGAGCAATTTTTTCTTTGAGTTAAGTAAGATTTCTTGTGTATTTTGGGTTTGAAGATGTGTAAAATGATGAAGATGAAGATAGTTTATATAGGGGTGGTGGGTTTTAAAAAAAAAAAAAAAAAGTTAACGTTTAAAAAAAAAAGTTTACGTTAAAAAACAAAAGTTAACGTTATATAACGTAACTTTGCTTTTGTGCCAGAATACTACCTCGTCGTCCCCACGATTTTGTCTTCGACGGCGAGCAGCGGCGAGCCACCCCGGTGTGGCGGCGGGGCACGGCGAGCCTCCAGCTCAGCCACGGCGAGGGACAATGTTGTCCACATCGGATGCTCTTATATCTTTTCTTCACCGAAGAAATATAAGTCATTTCAATAGAATGCAATATCCGAGACATGTAAAACTATATACGGACTACGGAGTATTCACTTCCAGTCGTTTTAGGTGGACCAAGAAACTAACATGTGCTTTGTACGTGTAGATCAAGCAGATTTGGAAGGTTGCAAAGCATTCGATGTGCCATCGCTGGCAAGAATCTATACGTAAGATTTTGTTGCAGTACCAGGGACGCCATGGGAATGAATATGGTTTCGAAAGGTGTCCAAAACGTACTAGATTTCCTTCATTCTGATTTCCCCGATATGGAAGTCATGGGCATCTCTGGTATTACATTTTGCTCCTTTTCACTACCTAATCAAACATCAACACAAGTATATTGCATGTGTACATGAATTGTTGATAACAATATTAATTGTATAATGTAAATAAGCTATATTCATAGAATGAAAACTATCACGTGAGACTTGCCTAAATATTGTAAGCAAGCAACAATTTAATTTATTGGAGAAAATGTAAGTATAGGCAATCTTACTAACATTCATTCATAACTCATACGCTTGTGTACCTATTTATATCCTAAAATGTGACAGGAAATTATTGCTCGGACAAGAAACCTGCAGCGGTAAACTGGATAGAAGGACGTGGAAAGTCTGTGGTTTGTGAGGCGGTGATCAAAGAAGAGGTGGTGAATAAGGTACTCAAAACCACCGTTCCTGCTTTGGTGGAGCTAAATATGCTCAAGAATCTCACGGGATCTGCCATGGCTGGTGCACTAGGAGGCTTTAATGCACATGCTAGCAATATAGTCTCTGCAGTGTATCTTGCCACAGGCCAAGATCCTGCACAAAATGTTGAGAGCTCTCACTGCATTACCATGATGGAAGCAGTGAACGATGGCAAGGACTTGCATATATCTGTCACCATGCCTTCAATCGAGGTACACATGCGCACTTTATGTATGCATTTTAACTAAACTTATGCTCAAATTACCATTTGTTATCATCATTACAAATTACTTTTTGGTACTAAATATGGATAGCCATATTTCATTTTACAGGATGCTTAATATATATCTAATCAATACAAAGTCAAATTTCATGTTACACGAGATGTTTAATATAACCTATAAAAAATAATATATACATTTATTTATTTAATCGTTGCCTTATTTTCAATTTCATGTGTTCACTTGGGACCATTAATCATTTCCCTTATGCTCTAAAGATGGAGAACAAGACGAATAATTTTTTTTACATAGTTGTTAGCTGCTTCTAGTTCATTATATTCAATTCATCAGTATTTAGAGGAAAATATGTTTTGACATAGTTACACCATTTTTTAGTTTCCTTTCAAACTTGGCATACGTACACTTATAGTCTACAATATAGAATTCGTAATTAACTAGCTTAAGAAAGGATTAAAGAACGGTAAAACATGTTTATCGTGTAGGCTATAGTTTAGGTATAATGTAATTAAGAAAGCGATAGTATCTTGACTAACTACAAATGGCTATAGTCTTGACACTTGACCTAAACTTTTGCAAAATTTTGACACTAATTAAAAGATCCCTTTAGGAGCATAAAGGTAGTGAGAAGTGTTAAAAATTTTGCTCTTTAATTGAAAATTGTAGTGCCAAAATGAAAACCCATATGGCATAGTTAATCAAGTCACATGTATTGCATAGTTGCATGCCTGTTTTTGTCTGTATATTAAGCATACTTATTTTTTATTGAACAAGCTAGAAAACTTATTTTATATATATTGATTGATTCTGGTTCAGGTTGGAACAGTTGGAGGGGGTACACAACTTGCATCACAGTCAGCATGTTTAAACCTATTAGGTGTCAAAGGTGCTAGCAAAGATGAGCCAGGGTCAAACTCAAGGGTGTTGGCCACAATAGTAGCTGGCTCAGTCCTTGCTGGTGAGTTATCTCTCATGTCAGCAATATCAGCTGGTCAGCTTGTTAAGAGCCACATGAAATACAACAGATCCACTAGAGATATGACCAAGTTAACCTCTTCCTAGAGTCTCATACAACTATTTCTGTTCCTCGATCTCCTAGTGGGCGTCATCCTCTGATCCTTTAATCAGCATATATAGGGTTGTCAAAAGTTTGTCAACCTTAGCTTATTCAAAGCTGGTTTGCGATATATCTAGCTAGGAACATATATATCTAGATAGAATAAATGTGACATCCATGAATGGCGAAAACGCCATGTGAATGATCAGATGACAAAGAAGAAAACAAAACAGAATAGAATTGGTGCATGTTTGTTTTCAAGATACATGTGAGTTTGGATCTGTTTCCAAAGTGTATAAAGGTAGTGTATGTGTAGTTTGTGGTGGTGGTGTTGTGGAGAATCAAACAGGAAACACATAGATCTAGGGATGTAGCGCGGTGTTTGTTTTTTCTCGTCCTTGTTTTTTTATATATGTAGTTGGTGTTTGTCATTAGGATTTGCATGTGCTGATGCTTTTAATTTGTAAAATCCCTGTATGTATCTCTGCTTATTGTTTATCATCTTAGTTTTATTTATTGCTCAAGAATCCTGAAACAACCAGCCAAATCAGCTCACTTCTCTCTTTTTAAACACGTATATGTATACTTATTATATATGTATTCATGTTTACACAATATAATAAAGCATTTAAGTTTGTAAACCTCACCACTCTTATACAAAACATTTACTTGTTACAGGTCTCCAATTTCAAAATTTCTCTACCTCTTTTACTTCTTTTAAAACCGGAAATTGCCATCCAACACCTAGGGCGATCGATCATCACATGCAGCATAAAATAACTCAATCGACTGGGATGTCACCTCATTGCGCAATTACCCTGCCATATCTACCTACTTAAGCAGGCACCGTACTATATCTGTGAATACATATAACAAAACATACGTTAAGAAACTAATGATACTTGTATGGCTTGGAAAGTTGGAAGACCAAATTAATGATCATCAAAATCCACTTGAATTTTTGTCTATAAATGATATATACTTGTATATGTCTGTGTATGATTGGGAAACTCATAAAAAGGAATCATTTATACTACTATAGATTTTGGGAAAATATGCATTTAGCTATGTTCCATTAACTAAAGAGTAAAAACACATGCAAATACTCGTAGCAAACAACATAGGGTGTATATGATGATAGTTACATGTTTGAAGAGTACCGATTTAAATCATAAAAACCCAACAAAGTAAGGGTAAACAATATCATAAGTAATATTTATAGATCAATTTCTTCATCTTATTATGCAATCTAGTATAGGATTCAATACATACAAGAAAAAAGAAAATAAAGAAAGAAAACAAGAAGCCATTTCAACATAGGGCAAAATGCCATAGAGCATCATCAACTTCTCAAAGAATCTATAGATGTTCCTTTACAAAACAGAATTGATCAGAAAGTTACTTTTAATTTTTAAATCTACTAACTACCATAATATGTTTAAAAGATGTTAATTCCATATTGCTAGTCGGCGTAAGCATGCTCACACTAGAACTGAAAAAGTCGGTCGGTCGAGCAAGGTGACCGACTTGGAAGTCGGTCGTGCCCACTATGGGTGTGTGGTCGAATGTCAGTCGTCGAAACAAAAAAAAAACACAATCGGTCTAACTTACAACCGATATTTTGCACACTTTACCAACTTCAAAATCTACCACTTTTCAAAATATATCCGTTTGATTAAAAAAAAAAAAAAAAAAACATTTTTTTTTTAAACTTTCCCACTTTACAACCTTATAAATACCAACCTCAAACACACTCCTAAACACACAATTTCAAACAACATTTCTGTCAATACCTTCAAACACATTCTTTTAATATCTCGTACGAGCTATTATTTGGTTCTTCGTCTTCTGACGATGATGAAGTTTTTAGTGAGTTTGCGGAGTTTGCTTGGAACGCTTACCAAGCATCACAACCAAAAGTTCCACGAAGGTACATAGGGATCATGAGGGTGCTCATAATCGTTTAGTGGCAGCATACTTCTCCGAAAACCCGCAGTTCGAAGAAAGAACATTCAGTCGGCGGTTCCCCGAATGAGCCGCGAACTATTCACACAAATTGTTCGAGAGGTAACCGATTATTCTCCTTATTTTTAACAAACTCTTGATGCTAGGGGAATACATGGTATTAGCCCATTGGTCAAGTGTACTGCGCCATTCGTCAATTGGGATACGCAACCGTTCCTGATTCTCTTGACGAGAATCTAGCATTGGCTGTAACAACATCCCGTGAATGTCTCCGTAAGTTTTTCACGGTTATCATGGAGTTATATGGTGCTGAGTTTTTGCGAAGCCTACGTATTCTGACCTTGAAAGATTACATGCTCATCACGAGCATAAGCATGGATTTTCTACGATGATGGGAAGCATTGACTGTACAAGTTGGGAGTGGAGAACTGCCCAAATAGTTTGAGAGGTCAATATGCTAGGGGTGATCACGGGCCACATCCATTCATTTTATTAGAAGCGGTCGTCTCCCAAGATTTATGGATTTGGCATGCGTTATTTGGTGTCTCCGGAATGAATAACTACATAAACGTTTTACATCGTTCCCCAGTTTTGAGGGTGACTCCTCCATCCGGGTTGGTGGTCCCAACTGGTCAAACGGATGCATTTCATTTAATATCATAATTTGAGTTGTTTGGCAAAACACTCTGTTGGGGCGAACATCATGATCAGTCTAGCTTCGGTGTCATGTGCTTATAGCAATTGTAACATTTTTATGTGACATATTTGTCATACATGGCCTATACTTGTGGTAGTCGTATAAAACATTTTCATAAACTCTATGAACTCACTCAACCTTTGTGTTGACACTTTTAGCAATGTATTTTCAGGTATCTAAGGCATATATTTTATGGCATGCATAAGGACTTATCATAGAGTCGTGGTGACGACGCGTCTCCCATGGGATTTATGCACTTTAAAAACATCGTTTGGCTTGTATCAAACTTATTTCCGTACATGTTGACTTTCATTTGGGACCTATCTTTTGTAAACTCTGAATGTTTTATTATATCAAACGATGTATTTTTCAAACGACACTTTAGGTCGTTCAATATAACTGTAACTGTGATGCTATGGCAGTCATCCCCCAGGAATTCCATTCCGCTGCAAAACAGGTATTTTGGGGGTGAGACAGATTGGCATCAGAGCAAGAGTTATAGAGAACTAGGTTGTATCATTGACCATAGACTATAACTACATCATCATAGCATCTCATCATTTCATCATAAGTGCATATTCACTTTTCATGCGGACTTATACGCAAATTATGCGGGTCATTTACTTTCATTTCAAATCGATTGTCACATTGATGTCTTCAGATACCCATCCCATCATACACACATCAGACTCTAACATGGAGGATACCTTGTCATTCCCTACTATAGTTTTAACATTAGTTGACTCTACACCAGACTTACCACACATATTATCCGATGTGGAGACTGAACCCTTTGAGAAGGGCGAAGTTGCACCTACACCATCACGATCACCATTGATTCACCGTAAGATCAGGACAGTTCCTATCATTCTGTCGGTACAGATCATACCATTTGGTAAGACTTATAGGCTTAGTCCTAATGGACCTATTAGGATGCTTACTACAAGGAAGAAAGTACATTCTCTTACCCTCATTCTTAGGTTACCTGCTACTCATGTAATACAACCACCTTCAGTTACTCATACCACTATTAGTTGTCCGATAGTGCATACTCTAGCCTTACCTCTGAAACGTCGCGAGACAACACGAAAGAGAGTAGTATTTCATTCACCATCAACTCCAAACTTACCACTAGGATTTTCATCATCATCATCATCCAGAGCACCATCCGTACCATCACATCTCATATACACTACTCATACATCTGACTTGCAGCTTGGGAAGCGTGCATGATTTGACACACCATTACCATCTATTACTAAGGCTATAGACACTACACTATCTTATAGGTTTGAGGACTGTGAGAGTTTCAAAGCTGTTGCTGCTAGACAGCCTACTACTCCTACACTTGAGACATGATTAGACCATCAACAGGAACAGATAATAAGTACCTTTCTATCTAATGTAATCTTTATCCTTTATTATCTCCACGATAATCACAACCTTTGTTTATTTCATTCCCTATTCCAATTTCCCAATTTTCAATCATTTCACAACAATATACCGTTATCGTACATTGGATTAGGCCAACTTTATTCTTGACCAATTAGGAGACTATTACCGTTCTATGAGGTTCTCCCATGTATCCTATAAACCATTCAAAAAATCTTATTTCAAGTTATTTTGCTACCACTTTATGAAATAATTTCACATAATTTTATTTCAAGCTATTTTACCACCATCTTAGGAAAGTTGTTTCACAAAGTTCTAAAACAAGTTGTTTTGTTACCACCCTATAAATTGATTTTCAGTCATTCTATCAACTATTTACTACCATTATGCGAAACGATTTTCATGTTACTCTGAAAAATTGTTTGAGCCATTATCTTACAAAACAAAACATTGAATACCATCTAAAACTTCGGAGAAACATAATACCATTTCAACGAAACCAATCATCACATCATTTGTCCTCAATTATACATAGCCTGATCACCTATGTATAATTTAGGAAGGATTATGTCATGAAAGAAACAAGCATCTTTTCAAACTGCCTAAAACAATCTTCATTCAAAAGCAAAGCTTTGTAATCAGATAAATTGTTCATAAACATTTCTTTTGATAACACTCTATAGATACCTACACCATTCATCACTCACTCAACCGATAAAGTTGAAATTTTACCAGTGACCTTTTTAGGAAAGACTTTCCATACCATCTATGAGGAGGATTCCTCGATACAAGAAAACAATGAAAGGATTTCAGGACTACCAACAAGGACTAGAAGTATGTAGTAAGATGATTCAAAAACTCAACAAAAATCTTAAGACATCACGAAACAATCTGAACCACTATCTTTGGACTAGAAGCCAAATTCTATCATTTCAATAGTACCAGCTAGACCAAGTTACAAGATTAAGTACAAAGAAAATACACACTAAGTAACACTGTAGAAATAAACCAAGTCTTCTAAACTAAGACTATAGAACATTCCATTAAACATGGCCTCAGTAATATGTAAACTTTCCTACAATAAGTTTCCCTTAAAGGAAAAATTGAGTTAAATTAAGGTTATCGATATAAACTTTCTCTAAGGCATTGTGTTCTCTAGAAATTACAGATAACCTCACTTCCATATCAAGAGATGCAACAGGTCTGAACATATCGGACAATCAATGACTCTCCATCTACAAGTGAAATCAGAACAAACATTCTTCGACATAGTATGAGTTGATATCTAAGTTTTTGCTAGCATGATAACAATCTCGGTGATGAACTATTCTAGAAGCACTCAATATCGGAACAAATCTTGAAAATCAACCACCACATCACATCACTTAAACATTTAGGGTTTTATGACTTGACAACATAGAGCATGGAAACATTTCGATAAGAGAAATTAAGAGGGACACCATTAAACAATAAACATTTTAGTAATGGAAACTAAGCACCTTAGGCAAGGAAGACTCAAGTCATGACAATCACTAGAACTAGAAACGCGAGGAATCACAACTGTTACCCATAATCTATTCCTTTCAATAATGCCCTTTTCGACAGATTTGACATTTTGGAATTTGTCATGAGACACGTAGAATCAATTTCAATTATACCTAATATAAGGTAGCCGATTCACCTTTGACTTCTGTCAATCATTTCAAGATTCCCATGGAACCTACTAGGACATGAGTACCGCCTATTATCCTCAGCTTAATGGTCAGAGCGAGAGAACAATTCAAACATTAGAAGATATACCCAAAGCATGTATGATTTTCTGGAAATTATTAGGCAAATCTTTCTTCATCGAACAAGTTCCCTTACAACAATAGTTATCACATGAACATGTTGACTGCACCAATTGAGGCACTCTATGGTTGAGGTGTCAATCATTTATTTACGGGCCTAAATCAGGAAAGTTCGACTCACTAGTCAATAACTTAGTCATGAAACAACAAAGAAATCGTATAGATCAAGAATCAGTTACAAGTAACAACACATAGATAGAAAAGCTACGTCGTTATACGACGCAAAATATTGGAAATATGTTCCATAAGACACAAATTAGAATTTCAAGTTGACACAGTGTTATGTTGAAAGTCTCACCTTGGAAAGGTGTAGTACGATTAAGAAAACGTAGGAAGTAAAATCCTTTTCACCAATAACACCGTAGAACCCAACATGGACTGAATTCAGGGACCGAATTCCTTTTTGGGTGGGCGAATGTGACAACTCGTAATTTCAGGTCATTTTACAAACTGTGAAAATTTTACTATTCATCTCGGGAAATTACTATTCACCGGTTACTATTCATCATTTTACTATTCATTGTTTTTGAAGTCGATCTGATATTTTGAAAGGGTATTTCAAAATTTTAATATTCACGAAACACTATTCATTCCCGGAGAAAAATCACTATTCATGATTCACTATTCATCATTTTTTGTAAACTAGGTTTACGAGTATCAAATTCGCGTAACCGTAAGGGTTTAGCTGCGAATTCATGAAAAATCATTGAGGACATTTCATATAGACTAGATTTAGTCTACATATCATCAGTAACATCATCATCATATTAGTTCATGCGTGGATTTGCATATTTCATTAACGTATATTTAGTTATTAAATAAACGCTATCGCACGGTCATTTATTTTGAATAATTGATCCGACACTTTCAACAATCATCCGAATATATTTTTATACTCATTTTAAGACTATAAAAATTATATTATTAGTTTACCCGATGTTTTGGAATTATTTTGCATATATATTGTTATATATATATATATATATATATATATATATATATATATATATATATATATATATATATATATATATATATATATATATATATATATATATATATACTAGTGGCAAAACCCGTCCGATGGACGGGTATGACTTATGGTATTTATTTTTAGGATTTAGTAGAACAAATATAGCATGAATTTGGGTGACCACAGTTATTCAACATGTGATATGTTTTATATAAAATTATTAACAATTTCGATAATATATAATGTGTTTACACAATTACATTCACAAGCTTTTCCACTCATATCCATAATCCAATATTTTTAGTTTGGAGCCTTTTCACGATGACCATGCCTGCTAATTGAATCACCCATATCGTACTATTTCACCTACGAACACAAAAACAAAAAATAAAAGACAAAAAACAAACACATAAGATATTGTTATAAACACATATAATCCATTGTTCTATATTAATTTTGTAGATGATTAGAGCATAAAATCCTTAATAAGTTAAAACCAAAATATATTTTCGTAAGAAGAGATATAACGGTATACTGCATTTTAATGTGGTAACTTATGTGGTATATATGATCATGAAAATAATGTCAAGCAAGTACCTAGAGTCACTATAAATGTTCAGCTTATATAAGTAGGTTGTAGCTCATAATTCAACCAGTTAGTGCTTAACCATTCTAGTAGCAATGTACAACGCTTATCATTTTTAAGCAACATTTTTTTTACTTGCATTACTCCAAAATATGTGCTAAAAAAATTCCAAAAACTACGTCTATGAATGTTACAGCAATAAAATAGTCAGATTAAAGGGTGCATACTAAGAACATAACCCATTACCATAACTGCAAGCTCATAGTAATCACAGTAGACACGCATCTAAATACCCCTTGTAGCCAAGATTTTGTGGTTTTAGATTCACACATCTATGGTTATGTACGTAATATGAACTTAAAATTATAATTCTTAGTTTGTGGAAGCCTATGACTTATTACAATTTTAATTAAAAGAGAAAACATATTTGAAGTTCAAGGTAAAAGAGTAGCCTAACAATGCAAATGAACCAAATAGCATATAGTTACATCCCATGGAAAAATTCGAGTTTTATAGGGTTCATGAAAGAGGTTGTTTCACTATGGCCAATAATAACCTTTTATATTAAGACTAACATCAACTATTCAATTTCAGTTTTGAACTCCTTTGAAATGAGGCAAACATCAAACTGTGAAAGACAAAGCTAAAAATTTAAGGGGGTGTTTGGTATTACATTTTTTTAGCTTATATGCTTATAAAGAATCACCTAAAATTAACTTGCCAACATGTATGAACTAAAAAAATTATTAGCAAGGCTATAACCACATAGTGTGAGCATGGGAATCTAAAACCACATGCAAAATACCAATGACAAAAAGAACACTCAAGTAAGATGTTTGCGCCTTCCAGTTGTTACTGATATGACTACATTCCAAAAAAAAAATCCCCTCATATTTAGAGATAAACACTAATGGGAATCACACTCGTGACTAATAAATGAAAATTTATACCAAGGTTATTGAGCGAGGAGCTTGAATCATTCCAAGTGGATCACCTCCTTTATCACTCTTGTACCATACAATCACATTAAGTTTATTGAGCGAGGAACTTGAGTCATTCCAAGCTCTTCAATGTTTTCTGGTTCAACTCCAGGCTTTTTTTATTTGAAAAAGTGATTCGGGTACTTTTCCGGCTCGTCTTCAATCTCAGTCACTTTACATTGATGAATATTGTTAAATAACGCTCTAAAAACATAGCCTGGAGAATATTACTCCAACCGAATAAAGAAGGTGCTCAAATAAATAATTTGCGCCGGTTGTTCTCACCTTCATGTACAGCGACGTGCCCTCCATCTATGTACTTGCGATGGAGATCAGTATCAAGGCTCTTACTGTCCCTGTTAAATCCAACAAACCTCTTTTGACTGTGAAGGATGACAAGACCACCATTCAAAGCTCACTATATAATTCAAATTATAAAGCCTCTTTAAGTTATATGAATTTAATATGTATGAAAAGCATAAAATGTAAAACAAAATGTACCTTAATAGTATCAAAGACACGGTTTCAAGTTGTAGGACTAAATCTGTCACGATCTTCGGTTTCTTTAGTTTTAGAGATTTGGTGCATCATACACTTCGCAAACATGATGTTCACCCTTGCCCTTCTTAAACATCAATCTCGCGGTGTCTGCATGGGAAATAATATGCCCTTCCGTCGGTGTCTTTGGATCTGAGATGAATACTCCACCACCTGGATTAGGTATCACTGAACCAAACATTTATAAAATTTCATATTAATGAGTTAAAGTTATAAATAAAGCCATATAGTTCTAAGTATATGCATGTGGTAAATCTATATATAAAAATGTAACCAATTAATAATCAGGTAATTTACCATATGATCGTTAAAATTTCTTAGTTAAAAGGCTGCATCTTTACGTATACTTATGTAACATTGTGTTACCTGGATATCAACAACAAAACTCCACTTGTCACACGAGAATACATACATATTCTCATCACAACGAACATCAAACCTCACCATAAATCCATTCACAAATATTTCAAATTCATCAACATAATCTAAATTTGGTAAAAAAATCAGTTGAAAGAGCCTATATGCAATAAGTAAATAAACATAATTAACAAAAACAAAATACTAATAACAAATGTTAATAATATTATCAAATGTAAAAGATATTCATGATTATTATTGTTTAGAACAACATGTTAGAAAGTAGTTACCTCCTTTAAGCCGTTTTATGGATTATGGTAACATTAATTATAGTTCTTAACCGTTTAATTTAACTTTTAATAACTTTTTAGTATATATTTCTTCAACTAAATCCTAAAAATAAAAACCACAAATCAATGTACTTTCATGCTTTTAGCCGTTTTATGAATTACGGTAACATCAATTATAGATCTTAACCATTTCGTTTAACTTTTAATTACTTTTTAGCATATATTTGTTCTAATAAATACATGAGTCACTTTAAAAATCAATACATGAGTCACAAAGCTTTTATGGTTGTCTTAAATTCTGAACTGCAATCAACACCTAAAGTAATGATAGCAGCTCATGCTAAAGCATGCTCAGTTATATGCCATAAGAAATTCTATATGGACATATCTATGAAAAGGGAGCAATTTTGAGACGGTGCAATATGTCTTTCTAACCCACACACAATAAAATGACACAGGTATCACTTGATGTCAAATAAAGTGATAATGAATATGGTCATCATATTACATCAAGTTGTACATTACATCCACTACTTGAATTTCCTGCTTCACTTTGCTTATATTATGCAATAAAATTTAAAATCGCATCAGATATTTCGATCTAGTCCTCATGAGCCAAGCAAAAGTGATCCATATCTCAAAAAGAAGTAAGATTAGAAACGGAGTATTACTGCACATTTTTGTAAGACTAAACTGAATGGGATAACCCTCCACTGGGATAGTTAACTGGACCTCATATGGACTATCACGTGCTGTTTCACCTACAATTATGCAATGCGATTTAAAAAAATCATGCTGTGAAAGATGTAGAGACAGAGGAATATAGTAGATGTGGCGAATTCAACCCATGTACTTATTAAAAGGTTATTCGAAAATGTCTTATCTTTTAATGGGACAAGCGGGAAATATGAAAGTATAGCTGACAAGGGAACATGTTGAAAGTCACCCAAAAGTATTTTTAATAGAAGACCTCCTAAATCACTTCTATATTCTCACCCCCAATCACTGTAAAAGGATGTCTAATTAGCACCATATAAGTATTACTGAAACTGAGTATGCAATTAGGAGAACAAACGCAAACCCATAGAAAGTGTTCGGCAGGAAGCCATGTCTTATCTTAATATCTTGTATGTAGGTATAAAAATA
Organism: Chrysanthemum seticuspe; assembly: GCA_019973895.1. Lineage (NCBI taxonomy): Eukaryota > Viridiplantae > Streptophyta > Magnoliopsida > Asterales > Asteraceae > Chrysanthemum > Chrysanthemum seticuspe. The sequence continues at coordinate 245,040,470 of BPTQ01000003.1, read as the reverse complement.
TATTTGAGTTTTTTATCTATCATATATAAACACATTAAAGCTCACACATACATTATATGACTGGAGAGTGTGTTTAAAAGAAACATACAATGAACTTACCAAGCATAATGGCAAAGACTCTTATTAGCCGATTAGTTTATTCCAGCTGACACATATTAGCCGATCCTTCTCTTATAAAATATGAGTCGTTGGGTTACATTTTCTTTTGTCTATAAACGGGCCAAAAGATAAAATTCCACCTTTTCAACCTGCCGATTTCCCCCTCTACTTAATTAACTCATATTTTACCTGTCGTAAATGCCAGCCGTATCTTAAGAGTTTTGATTTCATCACTATACGTAATAACAATGTGCTTATATTTTACCCGGTTCAGCTGCCCATTTCTACCTTGGGAATCCGAGTTATTTCAATCATGTTAGTAGCCGTATATGGACATCTTGCTGACTGAATTAAGATCAAATAAAAAAAGGTTTACTCAGATATCATCATTAACTAAATATATAACTTTACTATTCGTTTAACGTAACATTTTAAGATATAAAGAATGAAAATTACTTTTCAAGAGAGTAAATCATCAGGCACAGTGAAGCAATTATGAGGTGCACCAAGTGACGGTACAGCAAACGACATACATTTTCAGCCAAGCATTCTGCTGAGAATTGTGTCTAGGTTATATACTGATACATCATAAAATTACAAAAAGTAAAGTCATGGAACAATTTGTATTTTTGTTAATGCCTTTAGAAGGGACACCAAGTATGCTTCATTAACACCATCTCATGTCATTGCTATGACTTCACTCATCTTCTCTGATTTCTGGAACTCTTTTATCTCTGTATAAATCAATCGGGCCTGGGGCTCTAAGATAAATGATTGTATCTTCTTTGTTATTCTTGTTGAGTAGATCTTGTGCTTTCACTGGACACTTCAGTCCTTCGCTGTTTTCTGGAAGTTGGAACACAAGATTACATGCATAGGCTGTATCTGGGGACAACGTTTTAGTTTCAATCTCGCATTTGATACTAAATGCTTGGTGGCGTTGAAGCTCAACAACCTCTTCAAATCTGATAAAGTTAGTTGAATCATATTTGTGTCTATTCAGCATATAAATTATATAAATTTACGACACTAAGCTACCATACGAACCTAGACATTGTTGAAGATGAGCATTTGGTAAATTCTGCATATGGAGATTTGTTTATTACCCCCTTTTCCGGTAACATATGACATTTCTTGCAGTTCATATAAAACATATTTAGTAACATATACAGTCATATCTATGATGTCCAATCCTTTCGGTTTGTCTAAACTTGTGGAAGCATTCTTCTCTCCTTTAAAGGGAACTGTGTTTCAAAAAAGATATCAGTGACTTTATCTACTCAATAGGCTGTAACGTATTCAAAGAAGGTCTGATAGAAAGAAGAGTGCCTTTTTGCCAAAAAAGAAGCAAAACCAAATCAAATAAGAAATCCCAGGTCTGATTGAATGGGCTATTATGTCTAACCATTTGGATTAGGTGAAATTACAACCATATCTCTCTAGAGCACATTGTTGGTCTCTCTTCAGACCAAAAAGAGAGCGCGATAAAGATGAAAAAGCTGGTTATTACCAAGAAAAAATGAATTAAGTATGACAAAAATGAATGGCTACCTGATGTCCAAAGCTAAACACTTTCCAAGTGTGTGAAGAAACAAAAATGTTATCATTTGTTTGGGATGACATGCGTACCATGTGACTGCTGGTAGAAGGATCAGTTGCATAGTATTTCTTCTCCATGAGCTGAGCAGTCCATGACCAACGTTTTTGAATCACTGAGAAACAAACACAATTAGTATTAAGAGTTACATTTACTGAAAATCTACCTAGCGTACATGTGGCTTTAAAATAGCATTCTGCACACCAACTCCAAATGAACATTTTCATTTTTAATCCTAAATAACATGTGCTATTATTGAATCCAAACCATTCAGTGCGACATTGCTTCTTAGATGCCACCACCATCTTTTCATGTATGCCACTTTCAGCTCATTGCATACAAGCCAAAGAGGAATGCCAATTATTCGCATTTTGTTCACCAAGTCATCAGCTTCAATAGTAAAGTTATACGCATAAAATGCAAAACCGGGGTTTATGGCTTTGAAAAGGGCTTGAATTATAGTCGCATATTTTATAGAGTTTGGAGCAAAAATTCTTTCCTCATTTCCAAATGTTTTTTAAAAAAACTTTACACCCTTTTCAAGTAAGGATGGGTTGCTGCAGTAGCACTTCAGCAAAGTTGTTGTAGACACAATGTCCGCTGACTCATTAAGAGAGCCCTTGATCATGAGTTGGTACAATCTTTCTGCTGAATGCAACTTTTTTGACAGACAATAGCCTAGAAGCAAGGTGTTGAAGGTAGTCACAATAGGAGTAATGCACCTTTTCAGCATAAATTGTATGACAGATTCCGCATGTGTTATCATACCCCTTTGACAGTAATAGTCCACCGCGACATTAAAGAAATTTGCTTGAAAGTATATATTTTGCTGGACCATTAAAGGAAGAATCATTTTGGAAAATAAAGCTTTTTAAAAAAGATAAAGATGTATACCGTAGTTTATATTTGAACTGAGTCCTTCGACTGAAGCTACAGATGGATTAGCAGAATTTTCTAAAGTGCCTTTGCCAACACGTCGACGGATATTGCATGAGGTGCCCTGAGTACATGAGAAAGATTTTGGCAAGCCTCTCGGTGCTCGTCTTTTTGTAGATGGTCGAATTGAATCAGCATAAATGGGGATAGTTGTTTATATTACAAAACTAAGGTGTCAAACGATAGTAATGCAGCTACATAAATCAGAAGTATAAAAACCACAGCAATGTGAACATGGTTTCAAACGCATACCTACGTTTACAGTAGAATTAGACCTCTCTCCAAATGAGCAAACAAATAGTCTAATAAAATTATCTATGAAGCAAAGCGTTATCTATTCCAGTAATATCATTTCATTTACAAATTCACCAACAGTAGGACAATGGTAAAAGATGCTATAAAGATGAGGCATCTGAATTATTTATCATTCATTATGCATTTGCGTTGTAATCTCTAACATATATATCAATATTATATAAGCAACATGTATGTAATATTATATATACATCCATATTTCTCACGATCACATACTTTCCTGCAAAAGATTTTGTGGCCACGGTATCCTCATGAGCATATTTACCATGAATTATAGAAGTATAGTCGCCCCTTTTGTGCTTTTCGACCGAATTCCACACCTTGTATACAAACAAAGTACATAATAATATGAAAAATATCGCATACCGTGATTAGTTACATAAGAATTAGAAAGAGAGATATACCTTAGATGCCCAAGGGCATGTTGTATCAACTATTTGAACTCCATTATTTCTCAGAGTTAACATCTCAGTTACTGCAGTACCAAAACCAGGAAACGCCACAACGTCGCCCTTATTAACGACATCAAACTGTTTAACTCAATCATTTATGGGAATGACGTTAATCTCCCGTCTCCTTCAGCCTCTACATTACAAAAATCGAGGTTTAATATAACTGTATTTGACACGGTAGATTACATTATAACTATGGGAAATACTAAACATCATTGCATGAAACCAAACAAAAATATAATTAAATGATACTCCCATTCATTTCTTATTATTATTATTCTTCACCCTTTAGCTCTAAACCCATCCACTATGGTAGGTTTTGCAAAACCTCCACACTTTACGCGTCATTACATATCTTATATTTTTGTACCAGATAATATTTATGACTTTATACCCATAAAGGTATGGTCACAGGCTCACAACTGCGTAAGGAACCTGTGAAAAAGGCTTCATTGACTAATATAACAATTATTTGATGTGGTAGCAACTTCATATAGTTACAGACATACTTAATAAAGAAAAGAAAAAGGTAAAACAAAAGGTACCTGATATACAGAATTGGTGATTTCTACTATTTAAGATTTGAACATTGCCTAGGAAAAAGCAGTAAGCTTCAAGTTTTTACATCGGACTGGGTTAGCCTCCACAATTACTCTACAAATCGAACTAAATTTGAGGTCCCTATAGGATATTGGGCCACGTGCCATTGCTCAGTTTGCACAACCCAATATCCATAGTGGTCAAAGGTATCTTCATTAACTTGAGCTTTAGTTATATCACCTGAACTGAAAAAATACAGAGATACATTAAAACTGTATCATAAAACAACACCACAAAAAAAAAAAAAAAACCAAAAAGTTACCCACAACGTAGCAAACCAGTGACATAAGAACTAATGAATTTATGTACCTTCAGTCGTAGAAGGTATGCGAATACTATCACCAGGCGTACAAAATCATTTTATGCTCTTCGATAAGTAACTATAGTAACATTCTGTTGCAAAAAGTTAGTATCACATAAACCATTGTCCATATATCACGCCGATAAAACTGTTTCAAAATACTAATAGCCATATTACTTACATGTACATGTTTTGCCACATTTTGTAGGCCGCACATGTTTATGCAAAGAAGATCACACTGTTTTGGTTGTTGTTGCAGCCGTGCTGACCGTAGATGGGTGAATGGAACATGATATTGGGTAGAACATAAAAACTGTGAATACAATTGCTCGTCAAAAGAATTATTTCACTTATTAAGGCTATCCTCATTTTAAGTAATATAATTCAGTGTAAAGAAATATAAAAACTGTGAATACAGATGCTCGTCAAAAGCTTAACTCTAAGTAAACATAATCACAAAGATTATCTTTTACCCATGGCATTACCTAATGTATTGATATGAAAACCGGGGAACATTTATCGGTGCTTAATCAGGGTAATGGAGATTGTGGTGAATCTCGTATCATTCTCGTTGGCCCAGGTAACTTTACGGGATGAAAACATCTCTCAAGAGCTGGGTCATTCTCGATATGCTTCATGTACTCATCAAGTGTTGTTGCCCAATGCATTGCACCAATTTGCAGCAGTTAGTTTGTGATAAAGAACTCATAAAGAAAAAGTAATTATGTAAAATCATTTTAACTATGCTCCAAAACAACTGTAAATGAGACACCAACTGTAGAGACATACCTTGTGTATGTTATCCAACATAATACTTTTAACCGCACACACTTGTGCCTTCACTTTATCAGCTTGTCAATGGAAATGTGAACCCATTTCCTCTTCCTTAGAAAATAGAAATTCTATATACAATTATAGAATGTTCGTTCAGTTTTGTTTGTAATCAAATTAAAACTAAACACATCAACCAAACAACCTTTTGGACAGCAAAAATAGCAACAAAACAACCCTTTGGACAGAAAAATCAGCAACCAAACGCCCCTTTTCTCAGTAAGAACAACAACCAATCACCCATATAACAAAAAAATTATTGCTAACCTGCTTGTCGAGCATTCTTGAGAAATCCCTGAGAACGTATCTTCCTTAGTCTACAGTCAATATTTGTCAATGATATTTCTTCGTCTACATTCAGAAAGTTGTAAATTAAACATCGATATAATAGAGTTAATACAGTTAATAAGTTAGAGCATTTAGTAATAGTTAATTAAAAATTTGATCATGCAAAAACCATGGTAACACCTCATCTTGCTGGAAGAAGAAGATGCTTTCATACTGGATAGATCTAAAGAGTTTTAAGTAATTGGACTCATAGAGTTCAAAGGAACTGGACTCATAGAGTTCAAAGGAATTGGACCTGCAGAATTCATAGGAATTTGACCCGTAGAATTCATAAGAACTGGACCCGTAGAGTTCAAAAATACTCATAGAGTTCAAAGGAACTGGTTGGTTACGTAAAAAGTAAAATTACCCATCTTGCAATTGCCCACCTTGAGCAGATTGAATTGCCTTCTCTTTTGACATCCGGATAAATCTCTAAATTTTTGTACGCTGTCGCTAACTATTTAGAATTCCTTCACCTATTCTAAAAAAAAAACATTAAAAAGTTTCCCACCGAAAGCTATTAAATATCTTGGTTATTATTTTCTGATGTGGATTATGGTATACCGACCCCTAGCTAAATATATCAACGATTTTTTTCCAAATACCTTAGTACTTAGTCCTATATATGCCCACAGACCTACATTATCCCTATATTGTTAGATGATAACTTAAGCCATGCTATGGAAATGATCCTTTTTTATTCAGAAAAAGCTATAAGATTGTAAGCGTTGGTAAATACACTTTGAGGAATTTGAACCCGCTCGACCCATTTAACCCGTTTCCCTTATAGCTAATCTTCTATCCTATCTATTGATACATTTAAATAATTAAAAATAACCTATGACCCAAATAGACCCATTTTATTATGCAATGGGCTAAAAGTCTGAAATCATTGCATCTGATATATAGGATCCCAAGTTTCGTCATTGGAATTGTTATATATAGAAGTTTGAAATTAGGATATGGTCAGTAATTATTATCTACATTAAAAAAAAGACGTTATAAATATGTAATCTCCCCATAAGTAATTACGTAAATTTACCATAGAGTTAAGTTCAATATTAGCAAGGCACTCGCTGTTGGGGCTGAAGAGTCTGAAAATAGAACCGATTGATCAGCGGCATTAATGTTGGAGATGGACATGGAAACCTTTTGCCATTTTTGTGCAAGAAGCGTTGCCATTTTTATTCAACATTTCCTTCCAGTCCCTAATCGTCCTTCTCTCCTCTCTAGCTATTCGATACAAACAATGTGTTTGATCACGTCTCACCCTAAACCCCTTATAAAAACAATCTGGACACTCCTTTATTGTTGCTATAAAGGAGGAAACTGCATCTTTAGAAGCAATGATACCCAAATCCACCCTTTTCAGCACCCACTTCAGCCCCCACATCAGCCACTTAAACGGCAACCTAACTAAACCCCAATTTCAATAATCAACCACTAACAACAGTAGCCTAATTAAACCCCAATTTCAATGATCAAATATTTATTTAAGCAAATTCTGAAGAAAATAAATAAATAAATAAATAAAAATTTGAAGTAAAAAAAATTAAAAACAACTAACCATTTTCTCGCCAATAGCAATAGTTGTGGTTTTCTTTCGGATGATTAATGGAAACAAATATATACCTTTTTCTTTAAGTTTAATTGTAATATTCTTATCTATGAAAGATCAGGAGGACATACGCATTGTACCTTAACATAGGATTGGTTTTCTGCTTCCATTGTGTAGCACTATAAGATCAGTGTCTAAAGATTTATAAGAATAGGTGTTTCAATTTTAGAAAAACTAAACCAATCTACTACTTAGAGAAGTAATACATTTGCGGTCAAAAGCCAAACTGTCCATCTTCATTTTCTTAAGATGAAATATACAAAAGAAAGTGAACATACAAAATATATTGTTGTGTACTCACCCTCCTCTTGTAAAATTTGAGATATATGTCCTTCAAGTTGATCCATTCCATAAAGTACAGGGATAACTTCATTTTCTAAAGTTTGCATTGTCGGGGTATTTTTGTCTTTATATCCCACTTGCCGTTGGTGCACCACCTGCAGACAATGTGAATCCTATTGTTTACTGAACCATATATTGATAACCGTTAAAAAAAATAAAGTGAGGAACATCATTTACATCCAAAACAGAAATAACATATAGAGAAGGGAGAAAGTACCTGCCAAAAAACTGGTCATATTGTTTTAACAGTTTACTATAACCTGCACATATTATAGCACAGATAATGACCAAGTAATTATCAACTATAGTCCCTCATTTCATTCTATTGAATCAATTGTTAGTTTGGGTTTGGTGGTAGGCAACCAACATGAAAAGTGTTAAGCATATCATATCATGTTCTGTAAATTAATAATGTTAAAAAAAATGCAATCACATAGATGGTCATGTGGTTTGTGCAGAAGTATGGGTTTGGTACCATAACCGTTTAACAAACTCTATTAACAATGTTCACATATTTAGATTTTTAATTTACATATTATGCTTATAACATATATTCAAAAGTTTGTTGTATCACAGTTAAGTAGATTCATATTTATAAGAGCATTAGTTTTCCCGTCTTGAATGCCTACTGCACATTCTTCATTTATCGTAGTCAAGTAATACTAATCGAGCTAGAATAACTAAAACGTGAGAAGGTATAATCTCCCCTTAAGCATGTAAAACTTTTATTAACCATTCTAACAGCAGACTTGTGGCGTTACCTTGCTAGAAATTCATCTAAACTAATAATAATAATAAGTTTATTCTACAATCTGTAGTTTGGGAGATTTTTGACTGGTTTCACCATTCAACCTGTTCCGTAAACAGACTGCATATTTTGTCTTTCATCTGAATATACCACTCCTTGTTTATGCAGTGACCTTATCCAAACACGCATTGTTTCTGCATAATTATTATCCAAACATATACCTTATTCTTAACTTTGTAGTTTCCTGATCCACCTTCCAGTTGCACTTGATTCACTTGACGATGATGGTCCACCGTGAGCTGTTGAAACTTGTGAGCTGACCCATGAAGAGAACTATCAGATGAACTTGATGATGAACCTGATCAAATACGCTTGAATATAGTCTCATACTTGCATGCCTGTAGTTGCAGTTCCAATATTATCTCCAATACTTTTTCTTCAATATGCATCGTTTTTTTTCTTCTATTATATTGTATTTTAGGGTTTGTGTGATATATCATGGATGTTTACGTATGTTTTAAGGTTATAGAAGAGATAATTATTTATTTATAAATATAATTAAGGAATAGATATCAATTTTAGAGATAAATCCATAACTATTTATATATTTAGTTTTGCAAGATATAATATAAAAAATGTGTTGTTTAGTGGTAATCTCATGTGTTAATCTTACAAACAACCCATGTTCGAATCTTGCTATTGACATTTTTTATTAATTTCGAATTTTAAACTTGCTTAGGTGGCTTAAATTGTGATGACATGGAAATATGACGTGGCTTTATGGGATGCCAAGTGGCATTTTATGTGGCATGCCTCCTCTTATATATAATGTATAGATATATATATATATATATATATATATATATATTTACGACGGTTTTCGTAAATTTAATTCGATAATTATTTATTCACCCAATACTTGCGAGAAATGTATTTTTATAATTTTTATGACTTCAATATATTTTATTTTGTTCCGTTAAAATCAATTTCTAGCCAACTCTATACCTAATAACTAAATATCTAAACTTAATTTAATTAATATTAAGTTATATATACATTTTATTACAAAAATTATACCAAAAGTCTTGCACCCTTATCTTTTGCCGTCCCCCTCCCCCTTAGTCACCTTGTTTACTTTCTAATTTGACCAAAATATTACAAGTATGCCATGGAACTAGATATTTGTTATTACATAAAGTATATCCTAAAAAAATAAAATAAACATAGATAATATCTTTTGTAAGAAAATTTCAAGTAACTCTCTCATCTCTTCCATCCTTGTGGTTCTGCCATTTCAAGAAGAAGAAGAAAACCATCTCAAATTTTAAGTTCTAGTATTTTTATTGATCCACTAGTAATCTATTTCAAGGTTTTGAAATAAAAAGCAAAAGATTAATTAAGTTTCTAGTTCAAAAAATCTCTTCATCACTCAAGTAAGTTACTAATAATTTTTCCTACTCTTATAAACTCTTACTTGATGTATTTTTATGATCTAGTAAGAAAAACATGCAAGTATACTATGATCCATACCACTTTTACATGTTTTTATTACTTATTATGAGTTTTAATCATCCTATAATTATTCCCATGAAACCTATCATTTTTGATGATGTTTAGGAACCCATGACACCCTAAGAAGGTGTATGGTAGGTTTAGAATAGATTTGGTGTTGATTTGAAGTGATTGAAACAAGTATTACGCAAGAAAAACCATTTTCGACAACACTAGATTTGGGTCTGATCGTTTTTACAAAATCTGGAAATTTCGAAAGTTCATGGATTATTTTGGGCTAGATATTCAGAAAATATACTTTAAAACGAAACCGTGGCCGCTTGAACGGGTTAAAACGGATTTATAACGAAGAAGTTATGCTATTTTCAAGTTTAACGACGAAAACTATTTTTCTGAAAATATACATGCTGTCAAGGGTTATTTAAGGGGAAAAAAATGAGTTTTAAACCTTATCTAAATGAGTCGACTTATCGAAAATATATTAGTACATACTATCACGATTCCGGGGATATAAAGAACGTAGAAAACGGACCTATAACGCTAAAGATATACATATTTGAAAACCGACGTTCACAACTTATTTCCTTCAGCTTTTTACTAAAATGTTTCTAAGTGTGAAACTGTCTTTTCGGGTACCCATGTTTGGAGCCGTTTTTCTCAATGATCGAGTCAGTTTTGTTAAAATAGTATCTCTGAATATAAGTTAGTTCACCTGGCCTACTTTCCAAAATGTCCAGCCGTTCGTCAAACGGATTTATAACGAGTAACTTATGACCTCTCAAACTTTCTCGAAAAATGCCCAGAAACTGCATTTTTAGCCCGACTACCTCACTTCACCATCATTTTTATCTAGGATCGGGACTCGTATGGACAAAAGTTCAGTGTTACGACTTTTAGATAATGTTACAAGCATTCCAAAACCGCTGAGTTTGTTTCCTAACACTCGATATTCACTATTTTACGACTAGCTTTTCGAGGCCACTTAGTCACTTTCACGAATTATCAAAGTACATTATTTTGCAACGAAAAACTATAATTTCTTGATAAATCACTAAACGACTATCGTAGGATGTTGTTTCAACGTAAATACTTGTAAAGTATTTTGTAACTTGACAAGATGTCATAAACATATATTTCGACGATAAACTCTATTTTCAAAAATGTACAAGTGGTATAGATTACATGTGGATTTGCATGTACGATATATATTCATGATTTATAATAGATCATATCATTCATATTAGGTTGCAGTTAGAGATTGCACCTCATTTCAGTATTGCCACTATATCATCATAATCATTGTATCAGGTGAGTTTTCATAGCCCCTTCTTTCAAGTTTATACTTATTTTCAAACCTACGGGGGAGAATACATTGCACATCATTTTTATTACGATACCAAGTATATCAAATTCATTACATTGCTTAAGTTACCTCATTGCCAATTGATTGTCCCCATTTCATAGTCATGAACCGTTAATTCCGGAAGAAGCGAGGGTGAGTGAATAGATCTATTGAGGGTGACTCCTCCATCCGGGTTGGTGGTCCCAACTGGTCAAACGGATGCATTTCATTTAATATCATAATTTGAGTTGTTTGGCAAAACACTCTGTTGGGGCGAACATCATGATCAGTCTAGCTTCGGTGTCATGTGCTTATAGCAATTGTAACATTTTTACGTGACATATATATTTGTCATACATGGCCTATACTTGTGGTAGTTGTATAAAACATTTTCATAAACTCTATGAACTCACTCAACCTTTGTGTTGACACTTTTAGCAATGTATTTTCAGGTATCTAAGGCATATACTTCATGGCATGCATAAGGACGTATCATAGAGTCGTGGTGACGACGCGTCTCCCATGGGATTTATGCACTTTAAAAACATCGTTTGGCTTGTATCAAACTTATTTCCTTACATGTTAACTTTCATTTGGGACCTATCTTTTGTAAACTCTGAATGTTTTATTATATCAAACGATGTATTTTGCAAATGACACTTTAGGTCGTTCAATATAACTGTAACTGTGATGCTATGGCAGTCATCCCCCAGGAATTCCATTCCGCTGCAAAACAGGTATTTTGGGGGTGTGACAATATCCAAAATTACAACTTAATCAATTTTGATATTTTTACCTATTATTCAAATGCTAATCTAAAAGTCGGATTACCTTTTTACCCTTGTTCCTAATCAAATAATTAAAAAATCTCAAACACATGATTCTTGTTTTCCTCATATTAAAAATTTAAAATTTAGTATTGTAATTGCTTAGTGTTTTTAGAGAGAGAAAGTGTGTGTGTTTTCGATGATATAATTTCCGTTGTATTTGGTGTTTATGCTTTAAGGTTTAGGCTTTTATATACCCAAATGTAGCGTTATAACCATTGTAGGGGCATAACACCAACCGTTTTTTAAAATATTTAGTCATTTGTGAGGGTATTATATCATTTAAATACTTGTATAAATGTAATAACCTATTACATATAAAAAAACGTACGTGATACTTAACCCTTAAATGTAAAAACCTCATCTAAGATGTTATGAAGTACTTATATAATGACAATCTAACAAAAATATAGTAAAATTTCGAGGCTAGTAAAACGCTCCATCAAGTGTCATTGTACACGTTTTTAGCTATACATTTGTAGGGCATTTTCAATGATATAATTTTTGTAGTAGTTGGTGTTTATGCTTTAAGTTTTAGCCTTTTATATACCCAAATGTAGCGTTATAACCATTGTAGGGGCATAACACCAACCGTTTTTTTAAATATTTAGTCAAGTATGAGGGTATTATAGTATTTAAATACTTGTATAAATGTAATAACCTATTACATATAAAAAACGTACGTGATACTCAACCCTTAAATGTAAAACCTCATCTAAGATGTTATAAAGTACTTATATAATGACAATCTTACAAAAATATAATAAAATATCGAGGCTAGTAAAATGCTCCATCAAGTGTCATTGAACACGTTTTTAGCTATACATCTGCAGGGCGTTTTCGATAATATAGTTTCCGTAGTATTTGGTGTTTATGCTTTAAGTTTTAGCCTTTTATATACCCAAATTTAGCGTTAAAATCATTGTAGGGTTAAACACCAACCATTTTTTTAAATATTTAGTCATCTATGAGGGTATTATAGTATTTAAAAACTTGTACAAATGTAATAACCTATTCCATATCACAAACATACGTGATACTTAACCCTTAAACATAAAAACCTCCTCTAAGATGTTATAAAGTACTTATAGAATGACAATCTAAAATACAGGTTAACCTAAAACACTTTCTCTCTCTAAGTGTGGGCGATTTTGGGGATCTGGGAATACGTATCTCACTGTTCATCAATACATCACTTTAATCTTCATTTTATCTCAATTAATATGAAGATTTATACTCTTCATAAATTTTATATCACTTAATCCACTACAAAACAAACCTATATTAGTTAATTTTTCAATTTTTAGTTAACACTATCCGTTTGATTCACTGTTCCATTTTATCCGCGTATTTCATTTCTTCTTCATTTCATCTCTGTGTTTGCTTGTTTTGGGTATGTTTCACCATTGATTTCATCATGGGGGAACTAGATCCGGATCCTTTAACAAACCCTCAACCTAATTTGATTCCACCTCCTGTTAATAAGGATGATTTCCTTAAACCTAAGAAAACTACTCGCTCTATGAACCCAGGTAATAAAAATACTATGAAGTATCAGAATGTGTTGAGGAATACGACTAAGGGTACATTTAATAAGGTTTCAACTAGGTCTA